>PVJS01014142.1:0-40887 GCA_004027185.1 Glis glis
AGTTCTGCAAAAAATAAAAATAAAAAACAAAAATAAAAAGGTACATATTATGGTATGTAAGTTATATCTCAATCAAACTTTTAGAAAAGGAAAGGCAAACCAATTACCAATGAGTGGGAAATACTGAGACTGCACGTCTTTTACCGGGGGATTGAACCCAGGGGCGTTCTACCTCCGAGCTACACCCCCGGCCCTATTTTTTATACTTTATTTTGAAAACGGGTCTCACAAAGTTGCGGAGGACCTCATGAAGTTGCAGAGGGCCTCACTAAGTTGCTGAGGCTGGCTGTGAACCCGGATCCTCCGGTCTCTGCCTCCCAAATACTGGGATTACAAGTGTGCGCCACCACACCCGGCTTGGACTGCACATCTTATATTGCTCCTCACCCCAGTGCATTCTCCATCTTTCTCCACTTTGCCTTGTTTCTCCTTGAACTGCTCCATATGGACTGGACCAACAGGCACCTTTGGTTAAGGATCTAATCATTTATTGTCCAAACTGGGACGTGCTGAGAAAGAATGATGGGGATAAACCAGCCTTTCCTGGGCAAACTTTTGGTGGGTTTTGGTCCCTGCAGGGCAGGTTGGCTGCAGGACCCTATGGAGGGCTACATCCCCTGCCATGTGGCCCTCTCCGTGGGGCTACCTCTGGGTTCCAGACTCCCCTCTCCCCCTTCCTCTTTGGGCCTAAGGATGGTGATGGCTCCTCCATCGAGTCCCCTGGAGCTGCAGCCCCCTGGTTTCCCTAAACCCTGCCCACGTCCCTGCAAATAGAATCTTTCTTGAATTTCCTCCATCGCCCAGTCTGAGTGGGCCATCTGTTTCCTGCCAGTACCCTACTGACACAGAACTTCAAATAAACAGCCTGAAAGAGAATGCTGAAAGGAAAGGTGTGGTCAGCAGGGTGACGCTGCTAGATCTCTTCCGAAGAGCCGGTGCACTGGGTCTTCTTCAGTTTCTGCAGACGTTGGGTATGCCAAACCCTGATAATAAAATATTTTACTGCCTCTCACTGAGCACTTTTTTGCTCTCCCCTGGAGCCCAGACCAATCCCACCAAGCGCTAGCAACAAGATGTTACCGTAAAGACAATTTTTTACTTTTTCGTTACTATAAGGGTTCTGTTTTTCCCAAATCTGAAGAAAATAAGTACACAGTACAATTTGCAATTTTCAGTATGAAAAAACATATTCATTTGGTTTATCTTGTTTGGAATTTGCTGTGCTCCCTAAAACTAAGGATTTATGTACTTCATCAACTCTAGAAAATTCTCAGGCAATGTCTTCTGGAATATCAGCTCCCCCCTCCCCATTCTCTCTGGAATTAGTAATATGCTCAATCCTCATTATGTCCTCTGTGTCCCCTAACCTCCACCCTCATTTTCTATTCCTTTATTTCTATGTGTTATTTTTTCTGATCTTTCTGATCCAAAATTCTCTTTTCTGCTCTATTTAGTTCTCTAACCTGTCCATGCAAAGTTCAAGTCCAAATGGTAACGTCAATGACTGTATTCTACATTTCTAGACTTTCAATTTGACTCCTTCTTCACAATGCACACCCTCCTCTCATAGTGTCTTGCATTTCTGTTCCTGTCTTTGATGTTGAATCATTTAAAATCTACTTATCTCTATCAGACCATTCGATCATCTCCAGGTCCCGTGGTTGAGTCCTGTGCTTGGCTGTATCTGCTGACTCCTGAGCATGATGGATGGACTCTTCCCTTGTATAATTTATGATTTTGAATTGTGAACTAATTTCAGGGGGCTATGTCTGTGGGAATCTAGGAGGACTTGATTGAGGGTGAATCCTTTTAGAGCCATTTCTCATTTGCTTCTTCTGGGTTATCCAGGCTTATTTTAGGCCAGTAACAATATTTCACATTAACCCTCCTCTTGGATACTTTGGATCTATTCAAGATAAGGCAAATTAAGCACCAAATCTAGCTGTGGTGGAGGTCTCTGATTACAGATTCCCACTGATGCTTTCTGCCCCACCTCTACCAAGACCACCAGGTGTCTCCATCGGCTACCTGTTCTGGGGGGCAGACTGGTCTGGTCCACCTGTCCTTGAAACTGTGATTGCAGGGTCCTGGCTATGTAGGGGACTCTGAGTTGTGCATCCCTGGCTCACATGGGACAGGGGCTTCTTTTCTGGTCCCCTGTGGGTGAAAACCTAGGCCCGTGGATTGCTAAAACCAAGAACTCCTCCCAGGGTAATTAAAGCATTGGCTTTCACGTATTCTCAAACGTTTTTCAGATTCCCCTGGTTGCTGGGGATTCCCTCTTCTTTCTTGTTGCCTCTCTATGTATTTAGAAGGACCAGGATTACATTTTACCTGCTCCGCATGGTTGTTGTAGGTTCCAGGTTATAGAACCTGTGACAGCTGAAAATCCCCTCTTCGTTCCATTTACATCACAAAGTGTTGGGTGTTGAGTAACGTGTGATATTTTCCATCTCTAGGTAAATTCAGATGCCTCTGATGAATTTGAGATATTTACATATGTGTCTCAATGGCTTCATATGGTACATAAATAGGAGGTTTTTAAAAATAGTATGCATTTTATGCCCTTTGATTACTAACCTATCAGAAGTCATATCTTATACAAAATATCCCCTCTTCTCATCATGCTCATCTGCAACAGAAAGAGTTAAGCTCCAGAAATATCACCAAGAGGAAGATCAGGTCCTGGGCAATCTTGTTTTGGCATTTGTAACACGGATCTCTGCTCCCCTGAGAGTCCCATTCTCAATGTCAAGGTAACATAGAAGCCTCATTGTTACCCAGCATGCAACGTGGGAGCAGAGGAACACGTGAAGGGAATCGGATGCTTCTGGAGGAAGCATGGCTGAGCTCAGAGTGGGTGCTCAAGAAGCATCCAAGGATGAAGACCTTAGATAGAGGAGTAAAGACTCCAATGGAGAGATGGAGGGGGCTGGGGAGGGAGAAGGGGGGATAGGGAAGTAATGAAGTAACAGTTAAAATAATGCTATGTATATACATGAAATTATCAATACCAATGTCAATGACATGTATGGGGAAGGGGAGGGATTAGGGTGGAATCCAAAGAGAAACACGCCAAGTGTTGTCCGTATATATATTTCTATCACTCTATACCTCATTATGATGTATAATTACAATGCAATAAAAGTCTAAAAAAAATAGAATGAGTGTTCCAGTGGCGGTGTGTGTGTGTGTGTGTGTGTGTGTGTGTGTGTGTGTGTGGTGGGGGAAGAAATGTCCAAGGAACAGAATGGAACTGTCCTTATCCCACTACAGAACAGAAACACATCCTGATGACCTAGAACCATCAGATAGGAACCCTTTTCCATAAACTAATCCCAGAGAAACATAAATTACTACAACTTATTTCCCCCTTTCAGCCAGGCATGGTGGTGCACACCTGGAATCCCAGTACTTGGGAGGCTGAGACAGGAGGATTGCAGGTTCAAGGCAAGTGTGTGGTAACTTAGCAAGACCCTATTTCAAAATAAAAAACAAAATAGGCTGGGGTGCCACTCAGATAGAATGCCCCTGGGTTGTATCCCCAGTACCACAACAAACAAACAAATAAACAATTTCCTTCCCCCTTTCATATCTTCCCAGAGAACCAACTCCCATGATCAGAAGCTATACATTGGCTGGCAGAGGAAGAGATATTTTTAAAATTGTAAAGTCTAAAAATATTTTGAAAATTAGAAAACATCACATCAAGGTACGAAGTTTCAGCCTCTACAGAAAGACTGGAACACATGACTAAGGGCCTACATTCCCTCTGGCCTTGACCTGGGGAGTAGCTGGCCTGTGGGAGTGAACTTGCTCGCCATCTCCACGGACCCCCACCCCCCATGAGCCTACCCCTGGCCGGCTCCGTGCAGGCCAGGCACGCTGCTGGGCGCCCACGGCATGGGTTGTGAGCCTGTTGTCCCAGCATTACTTCAGCCTGGCCGCTAACCAGTTCATCGCCTTCTTTCTTTCCTTTCCCAGTGACACATTCTGGACACTGAGGTTATACTTGGGCATTTCCCAGCCCACCTCCCACAAAACACATACAGAACATCCCCTATGGTGAGTCATCATGACAGATATTTTTAATTGATTCTTGCTAATTTCATTTTCAAAAGGACTGCCTTCCTTCCTTCCTTCCTTCCTTCCTTCCTTCCTTCCACTGGAGATTGAACCCAGGTGTGTTCTACCTCTGAGCTATACCCCAGCCTATTTTATTTTGAAACAGGGCCTCTCTAAGTTGCCAAGGCTGGCCTTGCACCTGTGATCCTCCTGTCTCAGCCTCCCAAATACTAGAATTACAGGCTTGCGCCACCGCACCTGGCTAAAAGGGGTCTGTTTCTAAGTGGAAACCCTTTTGTATATTGACAACTCCCCAATTTGTCTATGAGACTTAGTGGCCCTGGGATCATAAAGAATTCTGCTAGCCAGGTGTGGTGGCACACATGTGTAATCCCAGTACTTGGGAGGCTGAGACAGAAGGATCACAGCCTCAGCAACATAGCAAGACTCTCAGTAACCTAGCGAGACCCTGTTTCCAAAGAAAATAATTTAAAAAGGCTGGGAGTGTAACTTGGAGGTGGAAGGCCCCTGGGTTCAAACCCCAGTACCACAAAAAAGAAAAAAAAAAAAGAATTCTGTGTACAGGTCATTTGGGCAAGCCCAAGCCAACTGTATTTCACAGATGAGCCACGCAGTGATCAACACAGAACTAGCCAGCCTTTAGTGAGTGCTCCCACAGAGCCAAGGACTAGTCTAAATAATGCCACTCAGTGCTCACACAGCACGTCTATTATTCCCATTTTACAGGTGATGAACCTGAGGCCCAGAAGCCTGGAAAGTGATGGAGCCAGAATTAAACCCAGCAGCTATACTCGGCCACCAGCTCATCAACCTCGTACAGCCGCCTCTACTGCAACAGCCCCTCACGAAGGTCAGAAATCTCAGATACCACCTGAGTCTCGCAGCAACCTGGGAGGCCGTGAACAGCAGCCTGCTGCAGACTAAAGTCAGCTGAGGCCTCTGAAAACATCCCCAGGCATGAAGACACCACCATAATGGGCTAACATTTGGGAAAAAGCATGAAGGGTAAATGGGATATCTTTGCACTATTTTTGCAATGTTTCTGTATATCTGAAATTACGTCAAAATAAAAACGTAAAAGAAAAATGAATAATTAAAATAATATTAATTGACCTGCAGGTCAATTTCTGCAGAAACTGAGTGTTAATAGCAAGATCTAGGAAAGTGTGTGTGATGGGATCCTGTTGTTGTGAAATAAAGAATGACAAAATCCATCCACACACACTCATATACACACCCCGTGTATCTTTATATGACGATGGAACAAAATATGTTTGGTATGTTAAAAAGTTTCTGGAGCCGACTGTGGTGGCCCATGACTGTAATCCCAGTACTTGGGAGGCTGAGACAGGAGGATTGCAGGTTTGCGGCCAGCCTCAGCAACCTCATGAGGCCCTCTGCAACTTCGTGAGACCCTGATTCAAAATAAAAGTAAACAGGGCTGGGGGTGTAGCTCAGAGGTAGAATGCCCCTGGGTTCAATTCCCAGTAACACACACACACACACACACACACACACACACACACACACACAGTTTCTGGGGCCCAGTCCCCAGAAGTCCTACTTGAACTTTTAGGGATAGAACCTGGGCATGGGTACCTTCTTTTAAAGTTCCCTTAATTTTGCTACACATTAGAATCACCCAGGAAGCTTTAAAAAAAATTCTGGTTGCCTAGTATGTGCAAAACTCTGGGTTTGATCACCAGCACCGTAAAAAAGAAAAAAAAAAATGAGCCGGGCGTAGTGGCGCACACTTATAATCCCAGTACTTTGGGAGGCAGAGACTGGAGGATCCGGGTTCGCGGCCAGCCTCAGCTCTCTCGCTCTCTCTCCCTGTCTCTCTCTCTCTCTCTCTCTCTCTCTCTCTCCTTAGTGAGACCCTCTGCAATTTCGTGAGACCCGGTTTCAAAATAAAGTATAAAAAATAGGGCCGGGGGTGTAGCGCGGAGGTAGAACGCCCCTGCGTTCAATCCCCAGTACCACAAAAAAAAAAGAAAAAAAAGAATAATTATAAAAAATCCTGATGCTCAGGCCACAACCCAGACCAATGAAATCAGATTTGCTGGCAGCAAAGGAAAGGCATGGGTATTTTAAAATTCTCCCAGTGGATTCTAATACACAGCCACATTTGAGGACCAGGCAGGGCCCTCAGGGCAGCAAGGGTTGCGAATCACTGCTGGGAATGAAGGGAACCCAGGCACGTGGTACCACAAGGTGATTGGCTCACATGCCTATGGAACAGCCAGTGAGATGGAACCCCAGGGCAAGAGAGGCTGGCTCCAGAGATCATGTAGCCTGCCATAGGTCACAGAACTAGGAGATGGAGGTGTGCACTTTGAACCAGGCCTACTCCAGACCACAGGGGTTGAAATTCCTCTAACAGAGAATTCATTTCCTTGGATTCCTCTTCCCAGGAGCTATTGAAAACAACAGTATCCCAGGGCCTGGGTTCAATCTCCAGCACTGTCAAAAACAAAACAAAACAGCTAGCTGGGCGTGGTGGCCCACGCTTGTAATCTCAGTACTGGAGAGGCTGAGATAGGAGGATCGCAGATTCGAGGCCAGCCTCAGCTACTTAGTGAGGCCCTCCGCAACTTCGTGAGACCCGATTTCAAAATAAAGGATAAAAAATAGGGCCGGGGGTATAGCGCGGAGGTAGAACGCCCCTGGGTTCAATCCCCGGTACCGCAAAAAAAAAAAAAAAGCAAAACAAAAAACACAATAATAACAACAACCACAAGAAGCAAATACTCTCAGGAGGAGCATGTGCATGTTGGTGGCTCTTAATGTCCATCCAGTGAGTGTCTGTTGTGTGTGTGTGTGCGGTACCGGGGATGGAACCCAGGGACATTCCACCTCTGAGCTACACCCCCAGCCCTATTTTTTATTCTTTATTTTGAAACAGGGTCTCACTGAGTTGCAGAGGGCCTCACTAAGTAGCTGAGGCTGGCCGCGAACCTGGATCCTCCCGTCTTAGCCTCCCAAGTTCTGGGATTACAAGCGTGCCCCACCACGCCTGGCCTGCGCGTGTCTGATGTTTTGAAGGGAGGTGAAAGTTAGAAAGATGCTCAAATGTGGGGAAAGAATAAAATGGACGGGATATGAATCTGATCTGTTCATCACCCTCTCCCCAAATCCCTCCATTTACCAGCCTCACCCCAGCACTTTTTTTTTTTTTTTGCAGTACTGGAGATTGAACCAGGGGCATTCTACCTCTGAGCTACACCCCCAGCCCTATTTTTTTTATTCTTTATTTTGAAACAGGGTCTTGTTAAGTTGCAGAGGGCCTCACTAAGTAGCTGAGGCTGGCCGCAAACCTGTGATCCTCCTGTCTTGGCCTCCCAAGTACTGGGATTACAAGTGTGCGCCACCATGCCCAGCTACCCCAGCACTTCTTAAACATGCCAGGTGTCCTTCCCACCTCTGGGCCTTTCCTGCCTCAGGAAACTTTCCCAGAGATCCTTTCAAGGAACTTTTGGATGCTTTCCTCTCTTATGAGAGAGAAGGGCAGAGTCCTCAGACCTGGGACTAGAAGAGGCCCAAGGAAAAAGGAGGTCACAAGAGAGGCGTACTTTGGCAAACACTGCTAAAGTTGGGGTGTTGGGGCTATGTGGTGGGAAAGCAAAACTTAGTGTCCTTTGGGCTAAGGCAGGGGCCACTAACCCCAGGGGTCTGGATGCTGAGTGGAAGGAAGACCTAAGGCAGGAGAGTCAGAACATTAGGGTCAGAGTCCTTCCAATAGTAACATGGAGGCTGGACCTACCACCTCCTTCAATGACATACAATCTATGTAAAATGCCTGGACTGCACGCTGCAGACCTCAGCATCTCGGTGAGACAACATCCCGACATTACAGGCTTGCAATGTGTACTGTGCGGCCAGAGCAAGACACAAGCTTTGGCCTGGTCTCTGCTTCTGTTGATAAGATTTCTTGAGCACTTACTTCCAATGTGCCACCTGCCACTTTGCATTCTTTCATACATTAGCTTGTGTAGTGCTTAGAACAGCCCCCTCAGGGGATGCCACCCCCACCCCATGTACAGGTGAGGAAACTGAGGCCCAGAGGGGTTAGGTAACTTATCCAAGGGTATTTGGTCAGTAGGTTGTAAACTGGAGTTTGAACCATGCAATCTGGCTCTACAAACAGTCATCTCGATCATTATAATAGCAATAGCATTAAATCATAATGGTAATGGTGGAGAGCAAACCATGTGTCAAGCATGTTACTGGCAGGTGAGGCCTATGCAACCAAATGTCCTTGGGGACAGGATCCAGAGCACTGCCCCAGAGATCAGTTACTTCCAGAAGGTAGCACTCCTCCTAATGATGTTGGTGAGAGGGGTGAAGACGGCTGCAGTTGAGCTGGGCAGAGTGGCTCAGGAGAGACCGATTTTCCCTGGCTGAGATAGTAGCTCAATGCATCCCTGTCCCAGGCAGTGTGCAAAGCCAGGCCTTTCCCTACTGCTGAGTGCATGTGACCCAAGCCTACAGCATTTTGCAATCGGCTTCTTTTGGCATCTGCCCCACCCTATTCTCCACTGGTTTTGTTTTGTGTTTCAAATGTTTAGCTCAAGGGTCAAAGTGCAGTTAGGTGCCGCGTCCTCAGGTCTTTTAAAAAGTTGCTCATTTGATTCTTCTTCCTGGTACTCCCTCGGACAACTAGTTGACCTTAATCGGAATGGGCGCTCGGGTGGCTTTGGATGTAGGCAGTGGAGCTGCGAACGTGGACCATCAGATCCCACATCAGCCTGGGCACTTTGTGCTCTTTCCAGGTTAACCCTCCCAAGGGGGCTCTCTGCGATTATAGCAACACCCTATGCGCTTGGCGGGCGGGCCTGAAACACATGACCGGTTCAAGTCCCAGGCAGTTAGCAATCTCTAGAGTCGGTTGATAGGGAGCTCTAATGCTGTTTCCATTCATTTTGCAAAGGCAGATCAATCCACTTCCCCAGCATTCTGCAACTTTATCGAACTCTGCATCCCACTGCAGGATGCGTCCCCGAACTCTCCTTAATTATATATTTGGCTATTTGCAGTCGTGACTCGGCGTCGCAGTCCTGACATCACGAATGGGCTGTTCTCAGAAGGCTGCAGTAGCAGCAGCGGCAGCAGCAGTTTCCCGCCCAGCTGAGCGCTCACTATGTGCCCGGCGCTGGGCTGAGCGTGCCCGCGTGCAAGTCCCGGGGGAGCGGTGGTGCAACCTCTGTTCTGGGCGCTTGCAGCCATTGTAGGCGCCTGCCCAGCCCAGCGGGCGCTCGCCAGGCGGGGCGTTGAGCTGCCCTCTCCGCGCCGCGACGTGCGGCCAGGGCAGCTGGGGGTGTTCGGTGCGCCCCGGAGGCGGAGGACCGCGCCCCGCGGCGCCCGCAGCCGGCCCTCTCTGCGGCGGGCGCCCCACGCACCTCCCCAGCTCGCGCTCCCGGCCCCGCCCGCGTGCGGCGGACGCACGCCCGAGCGCGCCCCCTGTGCGCGCCCCCGCGGCGGACGCACGGCCCGAGCGCGCGCCCCGTCCGCGCCCCCGCGGCGGACGCACGGCCGCGAGCACGCGTGCGCCCCGCGGCTCTTCCCGGGAGCCCAGCCAGAGCGAGCGCCGGGGCCGGGCGCGCAGGAGTGAAAAGGAGGCGGCGGCCGCGGCTGCGAGCAACAGATCCGGGCGCCGCGAGCCGACTCTCTCCTGCTGGGCCGTCTCGTTTCTAATTAAGAAAAAAAAAATCAAATTTGAAAAATCTTGCATTTTTAAATGGCGCTGGCCCCGGGTCAGCAGGAGATTTTCTCTGCATCAAGATGGGCTTTGCCGTTTCCGTCGTGGGCACCAGTGGTCGCCTGATTGTCAGTCTTCTCCGGGCATTTTTGAGGCCAGGAGCCGAGCGCTGCATGTAGGCGAATCACCCTACAGAGCGGCTTGGCTTTTGAAATTGCTGTTATTTGGGGGCAGAGAACAGCGACCTCGTGCACTCCGTCCTCTCTGCAGAAGAGGCTGCGAGGCGGCGGTGGGTCGCCCAGAGGGTGCAGTTCCTCCCGGGGTGAGCGAGCCCCGGCCCCGCGCGCAGTCCAGCGGCCCCGCGAGTGTGTCCTCCCTGCCCGCACCGGGAAAATGGAGGCTGTGATTGAGAAGGAATGCAGCGCGCTCGGAGGCCTCTTCCAGACCATCATCAGCGACATGAAGGTAGGACGCCGGGGGCGCGGCCGCGGCCGCCGCGCGCTGACCTCGCCTGGGGCTCCGCTCCACCACCCCGGGCCGGCCGCCAGCCCTCCCTGCGCCGTGGCCGCCGGCCACCTGCGGGAGCGCCCGGCCCGGTGTCACCTGCTCGCCCGGGACGCTCCCCGGCTTCGCTGGGTCACGGGCGACCTCCCTGGGGAGGTCTGATGTCCCCTGCCGTCTCCCGGCTCATTGTCCCAGGGGGCGGCACCATGTCGTCCCTCGGGGGGCTCATGGCCCCGGCTCCAAGTTTTCCATTGTCTGTCCCTGGACTGAGTGTCTGCGACCCGTGGAGGCTGGACGCCCAGCGGAACCAGATTCCCGGGGTTCGGGGTGGGGGCGTCTGACGCGGTGGTGGGGGCTCTGCCCGGGCGCAGGAAGGACTCCCCGGGCCTGGCCTGGGAGCCCCAGAGGGGAGCCTCCTCCCTCCTTGGTTTTCAAGTCTACCTGGAGTGGGGGGTCTGGACAAATTAGTTATGAATTAAGCTGTTCCGAAGCTGCTGAGGGTGTGCGTGTCTTCCCTAGCCCTCCCCGGGGGCTGGGGCAGAAGTTCCCAGGGCAGCCTCGCAGAGCCCCTAAACGGAGGCTCCCAGCCTGAAGGCAAGATCGCCCCCCTAAAAAACAACTATATACCACCCTCCCCTGACACACACACACACACACACACACACACACACACACACACACACCCCACTCCTGGTTTTTCTCTTGGAAGGATTGTGGAGATGGTGTGTGAGTGCGTGCGTGTGCGCGCGTGTGTGTTGGGGGCGGGGAGCAACACCCTGGCTTTTTCCTGCAAAGGGTGGGACTGGAGATAACCTGATCCTCGGCTGTGGATTTTCTGGTGCATAGAGATAGACCAGGACTCGGGGTTACTCATCCAAGGGAAATATAACCGGGGAGCTAGCTGCCTGGAGGTGGGAATTGAGGGCGGTGGGGGGGATTTTTTTTTTTTAATGTGTATTTAGGGAGCTTCTCTTTGGCTCCAGCCCAGCCCCAGTTTGCCTCGACAGATCCGGGAGGTGGTGTTTAATTAAAAGCCCGGCTTCCAAAAGAGTGGGCAGGTTTGGAAAGCTGTGCTGGTGGGTGGGTGTGGACAGCCCCTCTTCAGCCACTAACTGCCTGGCGCCCGGAGGAGCTTTTGTCTGATGAAGTGTAAGGTTTGGAGAGGTTTCTGCCTCCGAGATGGACTTGGGGAAGGAATGCTCAGCTGTCACGCCTGCCACCCCTGTTTAGAAGCAACTGCCACCTCGCACAGGGCCAACTTTGCCAAGGTGCCTCCTCCCGGTCCCTTCCGTTCTGAAATCCTTGTACAGATCTTGTGCCTTTTGTCAGAAATTGACATTCCCGAAGCCTAATCCGCAGCCAGACCTCGCTTGCCCAGGAATGCCTCTAATCCAGTCACTTGGAATTAGATGGATTAGTCCCACTTCAAAGACAGCCCCTTTCATTCCTTGGCTCCCAATCCACATTGAATTATTGAAATGCTCTTTTGAACAAAGATCGGTGCCCTTCCTTGGGCTCCGGTGTGTATTGTTAACTTAAATTCTACGTGCCTTAGAGTCAAAACAAGATTTGGTTGGAAGCACACATGGTCTGTCTATTCCCTTCTCCAGAGGAGGAATTTGAGATGGGTCAGTAAAGCTGCTTGTGTTATTATTATTATTATTATTATTTGAAGAAGATAAATGGATGTTTCCAGTCTTTGAGTAGTAACAGGAACCCAGGGATCTAACCGATCTGCTCACTGCAGTCCCAGAGTGATCACACCTGGAGGTTTTTTTCTCTTTGTTCCTTAATCCAGGCTCAGTTCTGCCCATTCACTGTTTTGGGTCCAAAGCCCTTCAGCAGGTAATCCTTCTCTAAGGGTGGGATCTCCTGCCTTCCACCTGCCACCCCGGCTGCCTGGCCGTGTGCTCTGCCCAGAGATTCATGGGTGCTAAAGTGGCTTAAAAAAATCTGCACAAGGTTCCAGTTAAAAATAAAAACCTCTTATTTAATGCTTCACCAGTGCTAAATCTAGAGTTTGTGGGTCCTGAGTTCTTTGAGTTTGGTTGGTTTGTTCAACATCCTGTGGGAAAGCATTTATTTTAAAGATTTTGTGTTTGTTTGGCTTTGGCAGTAGGAGATTTTAAAAGCAAGGTGGAGTGGAAGACTAAACCATGCAGAATTTGAAACTTTTGGGGAGTAGAAGGATAAGGAAATAGAGAGACGGGGGTGTCTGATTTCTATGATTGTTTATGAATAAGACAATTGCTGAATATTTTCATGGAGTTTTCTTCTTAAATAACTTCTTGGATTATATGGCAATAAATTTTTTTTTTTTTTGTGGTGGTGGTGTTGGGGATTGAACCCAGGGGCATTCTACCTCTGAGCTACACACCCAGCCCTATTTTTAATTTTGAAACAGATTCTTACTAAGTTGCTGAGGCTGGCCTAGAACCTGAGATCTTCCTGTCTCAGCCTCCCAAGTACTGGTATTACAGCCATCTGCCATCACACTCAGCTACATGGCAGTAATATTTTGAAAGGGAAATAAAAAAATAGGCCATATAGGATAAGCAGTGTATAGTGTGTGGATTATGAAATTGCTAGCGATAAAAGAAAGTTTTTAGTATCTGGAATCAGTTGAGTTCCTAATGACTTGGCAGGCCCAGCCCTTACTAGGCCCTGCCCTTGGAGAGTTCCTCCTTTTCTCTTCTTTAAACCCCTATGACTTTTTTTTTTAATGTGGTATCTCGGATTGAACCCAGAAGCATTCTACTTCCAAGCTACACCCCAACCCTATTTTACTATTTATTTTGAAATGGGGATCTCACTAGGTTGTTGAGAGTCTCGCTAAGTTTCCGAGGCTGGCCTTGAACCTGTGATCCTCCTGTCTCAGCCTCCCAAATACTGGTATTACAGGCTTGAGCCACCACACCTGGCTACCCCATGACTTTTATCATGCCTTGGGTCACCCTTCTGTTCCTTTTGAGGGAGAAGCATAAATATTGGAACCCCAAATGCCATGATAGCGGGCCTTTTGTTTTAGGTTTTTTCTTAGAAGTGAATGTTGAACTGGAATGAGGAAAGGGTAAGAAAAACGGTTTTCTAAGTATCGTTTGATTCTTCAAAATGTATGGCAGCACAGGAAGGGAGTCAATTTCCTCTTTGGAGAAAAAAAGAAAACAGAAAATGGAATAATTTTCAGGCCTAGCTTCATTCATCTTCTAAAACCAAAGAGCCTCAAGACAAGGAACGTTAGAGAAGATTCTGCGCTTTCTTCTACAGATTTCTTCACTGGACTCGGTGTGCTTTACCCTTGCAGGGGCAGGGTGCGGAAGAAATCCTCACTTTTTTTCCGTTGGGATCTTGCGCCATGGAAAGCGAGCAGCAGCTGTTAAATAACTTATCGATTCCTTGATGAGAGGAAACCTGGTGTTTTTACCCCTTTTCTCCACCGTGCTGTGGTGGTCACTAACGACCTGTGTGTGCAAAATCACTTACTGGCTGCCTTTCCTCCCGCCCACGTAAATCACCCATCCAGTCGTCTGGCTGTTGGTCCCAAAGGAAAGAGGAGACCAACTGTTCATGTGGCAGGAGGGAAGGTCCCTAGTTGGTTTGTCTTGGGGAACAGTGGTCTGGATGTGACTTAAGGAGGTCCTGGACTCTTTCTGGGTTCTTATCCTAGTTCTGGGAAGGACTAAAAACTGCAAACAGATTTGTATCATTGCTTCTTTTCTTTTTCTTTTTCCTTTTCTTTTCTTTTTTTCTTTTCTTTTCTTTGGCATTCTACCTCCAAGCTATACCCCCGGCCCTTGTTTTAATTTTTTTGTTTTCAAACAGGGTCTTGATAGGTTGCTGAGAGTCTCGCTAAGTTGTTGAAGCTGGCCTCAAACCTGTGATCCTCCTGTCTCAGCCTCCCAAGTATTGGGGTTTACAGGTGTGCACCACCACACCTGGCTGTATTGTTGCTTTTAAATAATTCAACCAGAATTTGGTGATGTTTAGGGAGTTTTTAAGACCAGGCAACTTTGGTGACCAGACCTGAGAGCATCTCACTCTAGGCTTATCTGTTTTCTTTTAATAATTAACTTTTTTTTTTTTTAAGTTGGATGCTAAAGTCAAATATTTTCCTTGCCCTTGTTGCCCAAGCATCGGTGCATCAGGAGTTGTGCTGGGCCTGCTGCAGGCAGAACTTTGTCCGAGGTTAGGAGAGTGTGTCCCGGCTTATATAATGTGACTTGGTGAAAAACACCCAACCACACCTGAACGGCCCATACCACGTGTCACTTCAGGCAGGGTGTCCTGTTACCAGCACCTGTGCTGAGCAGAATAGGGGCCTTGTTCAGTTCCTCCCCGCTGCCCTCTGCCTCTGCTCGCCACCAGTATCCTCTGTCCTCAGTGCTGCCTAAAATTAGAACTGTGAAAGGGACTTCTTGAATTCCATGGAAATCTTCTTGTGGTTCGAAGGCACGTCATATTTTCCCTCGCTTATCATGAGATCGGGAATGTGGGTAGCAGGTCCGGTGCTGGACAACGGTTCCAGGGCTGTCTTTTTCCTTGAACCTCTTTGGCATTCCTGTCAGAAAGAGGTTCACTTCCTTGGTGTTTATTAAGGACCTACTCTGTGGATATCCTTTTGCTAGGCCCTGCCATTGGAGAGCTCCCAGTCCCAAGGACTGTAAACAGAGAATGTCAATACAATATGGCGGCTCCCCTTTGCAGGACTTCCCTTTGACGCTTCCAAAAAAAAAAAAAGTTCTCTTTAGGAAGATTCTGAAAACGCAGCCCAGGCCTCGTTAGTGGTCAGGTACTCTGAGGGAGGTGGGCCACTCTTTGTGAACTGCGACAGCCGCACAATGGCAGGACAAGCAGAGCCCTTGTGAAGGACAGATGGGCCCCATGTTGGCTTTCCTCCTAGCAAATGGTTGTTTGGCGAGGGTTTTACAGCTTCCTCATTTTGAGCCCATGGGAGAAAAAGCTAAAGTAAAGATGTCATAAAATCAGTAGCAGGGAACTGCCCAAAGTGGGTGCTTAGGACCTCTTTTTTTTTTTTTTGCGGCACCAGGGATTGAACGCAGGGGCATTCTACCTTTGCGCTATGCCCCCGGCCCTATTTTTTATGCTTTATTTTGAAACTGGGTCTCACGAGGTTGCGGAGGGCCTCACTAAGGAGAGAGAGAGAGAGAGAGAGAGAGAGAGACAGAGACAGAGCGAGAGCTGAGGCTGGCCGCAAACCCGGATCCTCCAGTCTTCGCCTCCTAAAGTACTGGGATTACAAGCGTGCACCACCACGCCCGGCAGGACCTCTTTTATATAGATCAATCTCCCGCCCCCCTTTTTTTTTTTTGGTACCGGGGATCGACCCAGGACATTCTATCTCCAAGCTACACTGACAGCCCTTTTCATTTTTTTTATTTTGAAATGGGTCTTGCTAAGTTGCTGAGGGTTTCTAAATTGCTGAGGCCGGCCTCAAATCTGTGATACTCCTGTCTCAGTCCCAAGTACTGGGATTATAAGTGTGTGCCACCACACCTGGCTTTTTTTTTTTTTTTAAGGTGTGAATCTGGTCCTGGTTTGGAAAGACATCATGTTTTGGTCTTGGCTTGAATAGTTCTTTGGGAAAACCCCCCTATCCATCCTGTTTAATCAAATTGTTTAGAACTTGTTGCTTGATGTCTTGAACCTTTATGTTCCGAAATTCTACAGTTCAGAATGCTCCCAGTGGGGAGTGGAGGTCACAGCGTACATGGAAGGTAGACTGAGTTTGACTTTGGCCTGGTGCTGCAGTCACCCAGTTCTTTCTAGAGTAACTTGTGCTCATTCTGCAGTATTTATTGAGCATCAGCTGTGTCGTAGGCACCAAACTCTGCTACAATTTCTGCAAGTAAAAATACATTTCCTGTGAAATGCAAATATAAAAGTGAACAATTTTTAGTATAAGTATGTCTCACCTGCTGCCCACTTGCCCTTTGACCTTTTCTTTTGCATCTTGACTTGGGGCAAAGGATAAAATGATATCTGCCAATTTGACTAGCTCATTTGAGGTTGTTAAAATGCTTGGAGGGTGAAAAGGTTGACGCTATTGATCCATTAGATGCTTTATCTATCATTTGTATCTCGGCTTTTTCCATTTTCTCAAAGACAGGTGAGAGTTGGCAAGAGTCCTTCTGTAGTGAGACCATTTAGCTCTTCAAATTGGGCATGGAAAAATGAGATCATCCTGAGTTCCCCATTACTTCCCGAAACAGCCTTCAGGACGCTATCCCCAAACCCACACCTCTGCAAAAACAAAGAAATACCTTGCCCCAAACCAAACCAAAGGACAGATTAAGCTTAGGCTAATCAGACAAGACTTCTTTGGGGCTCCTTAAATGGAACCGACTGATGCCTTAAGCACTCTAACTTGGATTTGCTGATTGCATTGCTGATAGGGCCTTATTAAGTACCAAACAAGAGAGACAAACAGTAAATTAATTGGCTGAGCATTAAGGAAGCCTGTTGTATTTGATGGCAGAAGTTCTCCCTTAAATTCGATGCAGACTGCAGAAGGTTTCATCTCTGTGCCACGAAAGCAAAACAAAACAATAAGAAACCCCCCAAAGCCACTCCTGTTCGTTCCAGAGCATTCCCTGGTTGCCAGTGTCCTTCACCTCCACGTCCCTGCCTCGGCATGGGCTCTCATTCTTCTCCACTGCTGCCCTATTTGGTTGGAGGTGGCTGTATTTTTACTGTTGTGCAAATGTGAGGACTTTGGCAGTGTAAGATGCTCTGGTGTGTCACTGGCACTTAGTAGGTGCTCATTGTTCATCGCACGTGATGAACATGGACCCCGAAGGGACTTGGTGAGGACCTACTATGTGTGGGCATTGTGCTAAGTGCTTGGTGTGTATGATTTCATGTCAGCCCCTCTTCTACCCCACTTTAAAAAGGAGGAAACTGAGGCCTGGAGAGACTGAGTAACCTAAGACCATAGTGAGGTGGACCTGGTGTTCACACCTTGCCCTCGACCCTAAAGCTGGAGCTCCTCAGCCAGCGGCGGGGAGGGGGTGTGGATTTATTTCTAGAATGTGCCTCTAGCCCAGAGCTGGCCAGGAGGAGTGCGCTTGAGCTGAGATGCTGTGAGGTCTCTTGTGGGGTGGTCAGCTCTTGTCCAACGATCGCCTTTATGGAAAGCGATTAGTTGTGGTATGGAAACACATCATGATGCCCTTCCTTCTCCCGCTTACCAGTCTGCTCCAACAGACCACGTGGCACGCCCCTTTGCTCCTGTTTCCCCTGAGTGTGCAGCGGGCAGAGAAGTCTTGGGGTCAGACTCTAGCCCATCACCCTCGGTGCCTGTCCTTGTCAGCACCCAAAGCCCGTGGGGACTCCTTAGTGACTGACTGTGGTCTGGTAGGTCTGGGGGACCATCAGTCCCTGAGGCCAGGCTAACCTGCCCCGCCCCCACCCCTGCAATCATGAATTAGCCAGGTTCACCCGAAGTTCAATGACTCCTCAAAGAGAACTCCTTACCTTGAACTTGCTCTGCGTCCAGCCCTGGGACCCTCTTGTAAAGCTTCCTGGGTTGAATTCCGCCCGGTGGCCTCTGGTGTGGGGGTGCATTGGAGTCTGTTTGGAGAGGCTGGCGGGCTCACCAAAAAGCCTTCTTCCTGTGCTGATTCTTGGCGTAGACGGCCTTGGTCCTAGTTTCTAAGTGGTTTTTCTTTTCCTGTCTAGTTTAAGTGGGTGAAAAAAAAATCAATTGAGTGCCTTTTGAATTGTGTGTCTTTTTATTTGCTTTCGTTCCCTCAAAAGAATTGGACAGCAGTGAAAGTATTGGCCTGCAAACCGCCAGCAGCTCCTGAGCCTGGAGGTGGGCGGCAGGTATTGTCTGGGACGCCCTGCCCTGCCACCTGCCACACGGAGGGCTCTCCCGGGTCCGAGGGTGGATCTGGCCAGTGGAGGACCTGGGCAGGTGTGCCTCTTTGGGTAGAGGGCCGTGGCTACAGGCAAGGCCCCACTGAGGTCCCTGGGAGCTGGAAGACCTTTGTCCCATTCCCCAGGGGTTCTGATTCAGTGCTCTGGGTATGTCCTGGGCATTAGGGTTTTGAAAGCACCCCAGGTAACTCCAGTATGTAGCCAGGTTGAGAATCACAGAGCTACCAGGTTGCATCTCATACAATTCCCATCCATCCCCAAATTATTTTCTTCATCTTATCCAAGTCTGAATAAAAGTATCTTTACTTTAATAAAAGCATCCACAACAATGAGAATGTACTTAACACTTAAGTGGTTGAGATGGTATATTTTGTTAACTGTGTGTTACCACAATTAAAAATTAAAATTAAAAAATGGTGGTGAAATATTAAAGTAAATAAATTGCCATAAAACAACAACAACAACAAAAGTGCCTTTGGAATACTTTGCAGTGTTTTATTGATCTATAATAGTCTCGTCCAGCAGCTTTTTCTGCAATATGGAAATTGTCAAATGCATTAGCCACTAGCCACGGGTGACTGTTGAGCTTATGAAGGGTGGCTGGTGTGGCCAGGTACTGAATTTTAAATTTTATTTAATTCTCATTTGTTTAAATTTAAATCCTCAGATATGGCTAGTGGCTCCTGAACAGTGAAGATCTATAACGTACGATTTAAGTGAAAGTCGTGTGCCTGCCTTGCAGTCTTGCCTCCTGCTGGCCACACACTGTCCCCGAGTCCCTCCTGTAGAAATCCCAGAGTTTCTGCTGACCTGGGAGTCAAAGGCATCTGATTCCAAATCCCGCGGACAAGTGGCTCAATCTCTCTGAGCCTCAGTTTTCTCTTCTGTAAGATGGATCTCATGAAGCGCCACCTTATCGGGTAGCTGTGAGGCTTCCAAAGAGAGCTATCACTGGGGAGGGTGTCACCCGGCGGCGCCTGGAGCTCCTGCGCTCAGACCTTGGCTGCTCTTACCACTCCGGCCAGTAGATTTGGAAACCCAGTGTTTTGAAGTCTTAAAATCAGTGTAGTAATTATCTCTACCACTTCTTAGGGCAAACATTGCCTCGCCCTTCTCAGAGCCCTACTTAGAGCCTGCAGTGAAGGTTCTGGAAATGGAGATGTAGAAGTTTTTTTTTTCTTGCTAAGTAAATCACCCTGAGTTCATTATAACCCTTCTCTGGCCCAGCAGGGCCTGTTTGCATTCGATTTCTCTATTTGCAAACCCCACTGTGTGTTTATAAGGGGAGGAGGGGTCTGGAAAAGGTCCTCAGGGCATTTGTTTTCATGCTTTGGGAAAAGACAAGTCTTTTAGAGATGCTGAGGCCCAGGGCAAGGAGGGTTTGCTTTGTTAGGGTCATCTTTTGAGCTCACTTGTTCTGGGGTGCGACCAGGGAAACTGGCCCTTGCTTGCCTCTGGCCTATCCTATAGCAGCAGCTGTGCACTGAACTTCTGCCCTTCCCAAGCCTTGGCCGAGTTGGGGCTCTTCCTAGCTGCCCTCTGTGTCAGCTGGCTGTCAAGGGTCCCAGCCAGGTGGCCGGCTGTGGCAGCACTCCTCCACCTGAACTCTGGCTTCCTTGTACACATCCTTGCTCCCAGCCCTCCTGCCCTGCCCCTGCCATTGCTGCTTGTTGGAATCTTCCTAGTCCTTCCAGGTGCCACCAGAAAGTTCCTGAATTCTCTGTCCCCTCCTCTTTCTTCTAAGCTGAGTACCCATAAGGGAGTCATCATATTCTTTGTTGATTCATCCTGGTTTTCGTTATGTTCTACCTTAAAAGTGGTTGCCCCTAGTCTTTGCAACCTGACTCTCCCACTTCTTAGCTCCAGTATTCTGGGCAAGTTATCACTTCCCTGAGTCTTGACTTTCTTATCTATAAAATGGGGCTAGTAGATAATACTTCCCTCCTAAAATTGTTCCCTGGTTAAATGAAAAAGTATCTGGAAAGGGCTTGAAAGCATGAAAGAAATGCCAAATAAATGCTCTTGCATGTCTTTTGAGCTGCCCCAGTATGGGTTGAGCATCCCTCACCTGAAAATGTGAAATCTAAAATCCAGTACTTTTTGAGCGCTGATGTGACATTCAAAAAACTCCAGATTTTGGAGCATTTTGGATTTCGGATTTTCAGATTAGGGATGCTCAGCTGGTAAAGTCTCTGTAAATACTCCAAAAATCAGACAAACAAACCAACCAACCTCTGAAATCTGCAACACTTTTGTTCCCAAGCATTTCTGATACAGGATATGCGATCTGTGATTCCTAGTAGAGTGCCCAGCTGATAACAACTCTCAGATATTTCAGAAAATAGAAAACTGCTGGTTGTGGTGGCACATGCCTGTAATCCCAGTACTTGAGAGGTCGAGATAGGAGGATAGCAGGTTTGAGGCCAGCCTCAGGCAATTTAGAGAGAGACTCAGCAACCTAGCAAGATCCTATTTCAAAACAAAAAATAGAAAAGGGCTGGGAGTGTAGCTTGGAGGTTGAATTCCCCTGGGTTCAATTCCCATACCCCCCCCCACAAGAAAATACAATAAAACTGTCTTTGATTTGATCATGTAATGAGAGACAAGAGTGCAGTGCTTTTCAGCTTCCAGCATATAAATAGTTTGAGAGAACACAGCACACATAGCCAACAAATATACCTGGCATGTCTGCTGTGTGCTGAGCACTGCTGGGTGGTGGAGAGACACCTGTGAACAAGACAGTCACAGGCCTTGCCCTGAGATTGTTCATTCTAGAAGAGAGGCGGGCAAGTGAATTCACAGTGAGCCATGCCATGACCCAGGTCAGCACAACATTTTGGGGCGGCCCTCGGGAAGGCTTCCGATTCCCATTTTGGGTGGAAGGACAGAGACCCAGAAGGCTCTTGGTCTACGTAACACTCAAGCTCAGAACTGAGTTTTATTTTTCTTAGTGAACATTTATATGCCTAGCACAACTAGGCCCTCTTCTGAGTGTTTGATAAATAAAGACTCATTTACTCTCCCAGTAACCCAGTGAGGTAGTTATTATTGTAATTCCCATGTTACTGCAATGGTTACAGTCCCCATCTTACAGATGGTGAAACCGAGGGGCAGGGAGATTAAGCCATTTGCCTAAATTCTATGGCTAGTGAGATGTAGCTGGGAGTTGAGCCCGGGCTGTATGACTCCCCAGGGTCTGTGCTCTTATCCACCATGTGGACTGCCACCCACAGCGTGGCATTTTAGGATTTCCTCTTCAAAGTCTATAATGATGTATTTCATTGATTTCTTTAACAATTTTGTTTTAGCTATACCTTCAGGACTCAGGATGAGCTAGACTCAACATGTAAAACCTTAGGCTTAGCTGGGTGTGGTGGTGCCCGCCTGTAATCCCAGTGTTTGAGAGGCTGAGACAGGAGGATCCACAGGTTTGAGGCCAGCCTCAGCAATTTAGTGAGACTCTGTTTCAAAGTAAAAAATAAAATAGGGCTGGGGATGTAGCTCAGAGGTAGAATGCCCCTGGGTTCAATCCCCAATGACACACACACACACACACACACACACACACACACACACAATAATAAATCAAAACAAAACAAAAAACTTAGGGGTCTTCCTGTATTTTAAGAGGTGTATGGCTCAGCTATCGACCTGAAATTGTTGGACAGTCGATCCACCCGTGGATGCCTCTAACTAGTGGCAATAGGAAGTACGTGGGACATTTTGAGATCCAACATGGTAACCACATGTTTGTTTTGCTGGAGGAACCCCTTCTGTCAGGGGTCGCCCCCGTAACGGCTCTGCACCCCACTTGACTGAGTGCAAAACAGGAAGGGGAGACTTTTGCAGTAGGAGGCTGGAAATGCTGCAGGATTAGTTCCCGGGGAGACCTCAGTTTCACTTCTGAGGCCCAGTTCCTCACAGCTGAGCATGCAGCCATTAAGGAAGTCTTTGAGTTTGGTTTAATGGTTGCTCTTTGTTTTGAAGTGACTGTTTACGGAACCTTCAAAGCCAAGTCCACAGCAGGATGTGATCTTGGGCCTGAATAATTGCATCAGACACCCCAATAGGAAGCAGGTAGTGGGGAGCGGAGCCAGGAGTAGCCGGTGGCCAAGCCCTGGGTCTGCCCCGCCGCCAGCAGGATTGAGGTCGTCTTGCAGCCTGTCTCTTGGAACCTGGGTCCCCGGGAACCTGGCCTCTTTGATGTTGTGCTGGCCTTAATTAGGGACACCCTAATTAAGTCACTGAGGAGGCAACATTTTCGTACAAAAAAGGAAAAAATTAGCAAATGTTTTGAGAACATTTCATGAGGGATTACTCTCGAAGATTATGCAAGTAATATAAAGTTAATGGAAGCAAAACTAGAACCTTCAATTAAGTAAAAAATAAGTCACTCATAAGTACTTGATTACAAAGTGGGTTATGTACACGTGCTCACAAGAGCTCGCATGTTTTAAACAAAGGGTCAGGTGGTCTATACTCGTGTCAGAAATCTTTTTTCTCCTAGTGACCTCGTGTCCCTGTCTTTCAATGTGTGGAGTTATAAGCCATGGCACTTTCAAGGACTGTGCAGTGTTGCACTGTTTTGTATGTCTATAATTAATTTATTTGGTTGACACATATTTGAGGCCCTACTGTGTGTCGGGTTCTGTTTGAAGTGCTGGAGATGTAGCACAGAACAAAATGGACACAAATCCCTGCCTTCCTTGAACCTACAATCTAGTGGTGTTAGGAGTGATGGGTAAGGGACAGAATAAGTCAGCTCTCTTGGACACTAAAAGGATTAAGTGCAGGGGGGCAGCGGGGCAGTGTGGTTGCTTTTCAGTAGAGTGGTGATGGGGGTGAGGTGGGGGAGACTCACAGAAGGTGACTTTGAGCAACAACTTAGGAACTGTGTGGATATGGGGGGAAGAATGTTCTAGAGGAGGAGCACGTGCCAAGGGCCTGAGGTGGGGAGACAGTTCAGTACTCATTCGTGTCTAGGCTGCATCCAGTTTTTCACTAATTATAGGCAACTGTGGTGAGTATATCCCTGTAGCTAGACATATTGATTGACACTGAGGGTTTTCCTAAAAGATTTATCCTGGGCCCAAACTTAGGTGCTTTTCAAGGCTTTTGAAGCCCATCGCCGAATGCCTTCCAGAGAGCGTGTCTCAGTTCACATTCCTGTGTGTGAGAATGCATCCTGGGATTACTGTGGAAGGAGCTGGCCATGGATGTTAGGACCAAGAAGTTGCTGAGGCCACAGCTGCCAAGGGCCCAGAGGAACGTGTGGCATCTCATCTCTTGCAGCGATTCTCAGATCTTGCTGTGTGTATAATTTTTAGTGAGCTGGAATGTCCCTGGGGAGCATGCTGACATGCAGACTCCTAGGCCCCATTTCCAGAGACTGTGCAGATCCGGGGTGGGACTCGGGAATCTGCAGGTTTTGCACACACCTGGGTGATTCTTTCCAGGTCTTGCTGCGATTGCACCATGAGTAGGTGGAGGCGGGGGGGTGGCTCGGGCCACCCTGAGCCACTGAGAGTGTCCTTTGCAGCTCACGAAGTAAGAAGGATCTCCCTCCTCCTCTCCACCACAGCTGTACCTGCAATATGTTCAAGCTGGACACAGTGAGTCCTGTGCCCAAACCTGCCATGATCTGCTCTACTGTACTTGCTTTCCTTCGCAGAGCTGTCCTTTGCAGGGAATGCATCCTCCCTTCCTCCTTTCTTTCCTTCTCCTTTGCCAGGAACGGGTCCATTTATCCTTTGAGATCCAGGTGCGGTATCATCTCACTCTGAAGCCTGCACCAACCCCACTGTCCAGTGCTTTATACTTTGAGCGTGCTGTCCTCCAAGACTTTGGGATTGATGGTCTCCATGCCGCCCTTCCTACTGTACTCAGTTTCTCAGCACATTGGCCTCTTATCTCTGCATGGCCTATCTCTCTCTCAGTGCCTGTGCATAGTAGGTGCTCATTAAATGCCCCGGTCAGGACAACTGGCATTGTGTGTTGACTCATTAAAGTCGTGTTGAGGTCTACGTGCCAGTCACTCTTCTAAACACTCATATTATTTCACACAGTCTCATAACTGTCCTTTGAGGTAGGAACTAACCATTATCATCGTTTACAGATGAAGACAGGGCGGCACCAGGTGGTTAAGTAACTTGCCCAAGGTCACCCAGTGAGTAGATCTGCAGCTGGAGTCATGCTTTTAACCACCACACCACACTGGTCCTTCCAGATTCTCCAGTGTGGCTGCCCATCAGGGGCCTCTGCTCAGGCAAGGAGAGTGGCAGTTGGTGGAAAGACCCTAGAAAGCAAAGCAAAACAAAAAAGACAATGGCTATAGCAATAAACACAGTTATCACGTTTATTGGTGATGTTAGTGGTCTCTAGCTCTTGGCTGGCCAGCGAGGTGTCATTCCCTGCAGCCCGGGTGGGAGTTAGGTCGTGGAGGAGGCACCATCTTTGCCCCAAAGCGGAATTCTGTTTTGTGAAAGGTGGCGGAGCGCACAGCAGGCACGGTGAAGAGGCCACGGCCTGCTTGTCCCCAGGGTGAGGTTGAGGGCTCATCACGTCGTACCTGCCTGGGGAGGGTTTACAGCTTAAAAGGGGTGCAGGGTGAACACAGAGGTGCTTTGTTATGGGATCAAACTCAAACCCACTCATGGGTCTTTCTAGGGCATGGGTGTTTGACTGTCTATTCAGGCAATTCCCCCCCAAAAAAAAACTAATTCCCAAAAGGCAGAAAGAATTTGGGAGTTGGGTGCAGGCACGTTGGGGAAGGCTCGTCCGGGAGAGAAGCAGGTGATGTGGGTGTCCACGTGTGACAGAAAGGGGAGCGAGGCAGCGTTCTGCAGGGCGCGTGGCTGCTGCGCGCTTTGCTCAGGTCCATTATCATGAAGACGTTCACAGACGGGAATAAAACAATGGAGCAGTGGGTTTGGACAGTGTAGGGTGGGATCGAGGTTAGAAGGTGGAGGTACGTGTTATTCTGGGGAGCCTTAAATGTACATAGACATTTCTTAGGAGCCCTTAGGTAGAAACAGCCAGCCCCCGTATTAGATGGTTGAATGTTGAGTTCTCAGGTTTCCAGACGTGGAGAATCAGCCAGTATTGGGTGAACCCCTGGGACTATTGCATTTTTTTTTTTTTGTGGTACTGGGGCTTTTTTTTTTTTTTTTTTTTTTGCAGTACCAAGTACTGGGATTACAAGCGTGCACCACCACGCTTGGCCGGACCATTGCATTTGAAGAACTGGGCAAGCTTAGCAACAGTTAAGGCAATAAACCTGGTGTGAGAGCAGACCCTCCCCTGGCTTTGGGCAAATGTCTTGCCCCTCCTGTGTGTTAATTTCCCATGGTGTAGGTGTGGTGTTACATGTGGGCTCCGCCAGCTGCCCTCCCAGGTTGCTGAGAAAGTCCATCTGCAGAGAGGGGCCCTGCTGATAATGGTCATGAAGTTAACTGGACTCTGAGAAAACTTGGTGGTGCAAGGATAAGGTCGGGGCTAGGCAGGCAGCCTCTTAGTCCCTCCACTGAAAAAAAAGAGGGGTGCTATCTCAAATAATCAAACAACATGGCAGTAAAAATCCAGGTGGGGGAGAGGGGGCAGATGAATGAAAGAGAAGAGGGAGAGGGGCTCCTTCCTTCCTTCCTTCCTTCCTTCCTTCTTCCTTCCTTCCTTCCTTCCTCCTTCCTTCCTTCCTTCCTTCCTTCCTTCTTCCTTCCTTCCTTCCTTCCTCCTTCCTTCCTTCCTTCTTCCTTCCTTCCTTCCTTCCTTCCTTCTTCCTTCCTTCCTTCTTCCTTCCTTCCTTCCTTCCTTCCTTCCTTCCTTCCTCCTTCCTTCCTTCCTTCCTTCCTTCCTTCTTCCTTCCTTCCTTCCTTCCTTCCTTCCTTCCTTTTTTCTTTCCTCCCTCTCTCCCTCCCTCCCTCCCTCTACTGGGGGTGGAACCCAGGGGCATTCTACCTCCGAGTTACCCCCCAGACCTTTTGTTTTGTTTTGGAACAGGGTATCACTAGGTTGCTGAGACTGTCCTTGAACCTTCATCCTCCTGTCTCAGCCTCCCAAGTCCTGAGATTACAGGCATGCACTGCCATGCACAGCTCAGTTTCAAAGAAATGTGGAACACGAAGCACACACCCATTTTGCCAAGGTTAAAAAGTAGACCCAGAAACCTAGCTGCAGTAGCAGAACGCCCCACGGGGGCCTGGAGTGCCTGTCCTGGCACACCCAGTGCCGTCCACCAGCGCTTTCTGCGATGCGGGCTGTTCTAGATCTCGCCCCCTGTGGCTGTGAAGGATGTCTGCAGGACTGAGAAACGGAGTATTACATTTCATTGTGATTCCAATTTGAATACGCCAGTGTGGCTAGCGTCTGCCCTACACCGATGGCTCAGCCTAGACAAAAGATGCTTACCGGTGGAAAACCTAAAAAAATAAAACAACTCTGAAGATACGGTTGACATATTTGTTTAATTTTTAAAATTTCAAGTGGGGACATACCCATATGTCAGAAAACAGTCAGTCTGGGCGTTGGACCTAGTAATGCGGGTGGGAGAAAAGCTCAATGCCCCTGATTTAATAAGAGTGTTAGGGTTGCAAGTGGAGCAGGCTGCGAGGGGAGGCTGGCCGGGGAGCACCTTTTGTGGTTAAGTCTTGCTTTTCATGGGCACATTTATTGCTGGTGTGCTTGGGCAAGTGGGTGAGGGTGGGCGGGGAAGGAAGCAACCATTGATTATCCCCAAGGCTGTCATCCGCTTGATGGACAGGGATAATTAGTGGATTAGGCAAGCCCCAATCAGAGAATAAAAGGCAGGACTGGTATTTATGATGGATGGGCTTCCCCGGTGTCTTTCATCTGAGGATCTTAGGAGCCCTTCATCTTGCAGGCCGGGCTTGGGAAGTGTGGTTCGGGGGACAAGGCTGTGACAGGCATTCATGGGCCCTGTCCCTCATTCTACACACCCACTTCTAGAAGCTGAGCGGATTTCTGACTTATGCTTCAAGAAGCAGGGAGACCAGAGCCACACTAGGCTTGTCTTGGAAGGGGCCTGGCTCCTCTGCATATCCCTGGAGTCTGAGCTAACCCAGAGGCACCCAGAAAAGGGGAAGGGTGCTGTCTGTTGCCTTCCTCATGCGCTCCCTGTCAAGGTACCTGCAGGCATGGGGTGGGGGGGACGTGTGGTGGCAAGAGCCGTGGCCAGCCCAGAGATCGGTTCCAGTGTCCACAGAAAACCTGATGAAGAGATAAAATTGCCCATAATTGTGCCATAAGTGACAGCAACTGTGTGTACTGGCGTGCTTCTATCAGGCCTTTTTCTACACAAAGGATTTTTCTTTGGTTTGTGTTTTGTTTTTCATGGTTGGGCGTTCTGTCCCTTTCTAGGGTGACACACAGCTCTCCCCCGGCCTCTGTGTTGGGATGAGGTATTATGTGTTCCAGGAGCCCGTCCTGCCGCCTGTTTGACTTTGAGCTTCGGCAGGACCCACATCTAAAGCAGGACCCAGCCGCTGTCTGAGCCACTTTCTGCAGCCCCAGGGCTGGGCTGGACACCGAGGCTGGGTCTGTTTGCCTGGCTGCTTAGAGTGTACAGAATCGGGGAACACGTGGGCTGTAGTTAGACAGATCTGGCATCACATTTCAGCCTAGACCCCTTCACTACAATCTCTCTGGCTCTCAGTTTCCCGAGGTGTAAAATAATAGCACCTGCCTCGCGGGGAGGCTGGGAGCATGGGCCGAGAATGCGTGCGATGCTGCTGTGCTCTGCAGTGTCCTCTGTGGCCAGCAGCCGTGGGGCTCGGGTTAAACAGGCCACATCTCAGGCCCCAGCTCACACCACGCAAAGCAAAGCCTGCCTTTCTGCGAAGCCCCTGGGGGTGGATATAAGTTAAAGTTGTGGAGCCTTGTAATTGTGTAGAAAGTGCTGGTGCTTATGGATGGGGATGATGACAGTGATGCTTGTCAAGGTGAGCAGAGGACCTGTGCAGTCCCCTGTGGCTTAGATTCTCCTCTGCTGTAACCCCTGGTCAGCTTGCCTCTATCTGGCACCTCCTGACCAGGACAGAGGCCTCTGAGCTGGAGCCCAACTCTTGTAGCCTGGCCCTGCTAGTCCCTGCTGTAGTCTCCACTAACCCTCACCCTCCTTGTGAGTCCTGCCTGGATGTCTGGCTGCTCTCACATTGCCCCTTCGTTGGCCACAGTTCCCGGCCCCTCTGCTCCCTGCGTGGCAGTGTGGTGTCAGATTCCCCCAGCTGTCCCTTGAGGTTCTGCTGTCACCGTGGGGCCAGGCCGGGAGAGGCAGTTGCTGCATTATTTATGGAGCACCGTTACCCAGCCGTGCTGATGAATTACACACAGTTCATTCTTCCACGCCCTGTGTGGGATGCCATCCTGGGCCTCTGTTTAATACCAAACCAACCAAACAAAGCCAACCAGAACCAAGCCACAGTGGCTGTGGGCCGACTCCTGTGCCAGGGACATGCCTGCCTGGGCCTCCTGGCTCTGGGGCAGGTGGAGGGAGAGGAGGGAGAAGAGGGAGGGACTGGTATTTCCCAAGGTCCACCTTGAGAGCAGGGATGGGGAAGGCGACTCACAGATTGGCTTAGGTGGCCGCCAAACTCTTGAGGAAATAAAGATTTATGAGGCCTTTTTCCTAAAAAGTAAGAACATGACTTGATTGTTTTCCTCATTCCCAGAGGGACCAGGCTGCTTCCAGGTACGGTACCTGTTGCTAGGTTCTTCTGTCACCTGGCTGGTTGGAATTTATGGCATGAGCCTTCTGAATGAAGGCCACCCGGTCTTCTTCACTGTCCCTCTCGTGGTTCAACTCTGGGCCTTGTCCTTGAAGCCTGCCCTTGGCTACCTTGGCCACCCTGCTCATTTCCTGCCTCTCTCCACACACACCACCCCAGTGTCCCCTGGGGGAGAGCCAGCTCTGTCCTCTGCTTCCTTGTCATTGTGCCAGCTAAGCCTCTTACTGGAAGTGCCTTTCCTTCCTCTCTCCATGTTTCTGTCCTTGTCCCGTGGTCTAGGAGGGGAGACGTCAGGCTCAGAGATGGCAGATCACATGATATACTAAGTTGAGGGAGCAGACACAGCTAACCCCAGAGGGTGGGTGGGAAGGAGGTGCATCAGAGAATGTTTTGGAAGAGGTGACATTTGAGCTGGGTAGTGATGGCTGAGTAGGGCTTTTCAGGATCCTCGAATCCCCCTGGAGGCTCGGAAGAGAAGACAGCCATGGTGGAGGGGTGGGGGGTATGAAGGGCATGGTGGGACCCAGTATGTGACTTCAGAGGTGTGAATTAGGCCACCAATCAGGGAAGCCCGGTCACTCACAGTACGGAAGCTGGACTGTCATGGGCTTGATGGAGTCCTGCTTATGCACTGGTAAACAAACCTGCTTTCTCTTCCCATTTCTGTAATAGGGTCCTGTCCTTTCCCTCTTAACTTGGTGCCGTCTGTTCTGTGTACAACAGGCTGCAAGGGGACCCCAAAACTCCCTCCTAGCTATTAGGGAAGAGAGTCTTCCTCCCCTTGCCCCAGACTTTGCATGGAAGCAGAACCTCGGTGCTCAGCGGGAGCTTTATTTTCTTTGACTTCAGCATGTCTGGAAAGTTCTGAGACCTTCTGTGCTCTCTGGTGAGTGCCATGGTGGGTCTGTGCTGAACTTTTCCACCCCTCTGGGACTGCATCCTAGGGACTTCCTCCACTGTGAACAGGACCCTGCTACAATAATGTTCTGCGACTTTTTGGTAGGCGGCTGCAGATTAGAAAATTGAGGACTCTTATTGGAATTGCTTTCTCAAAGGATTCTAAGTGTCTCAGTTTGCAAGTTTCTTTTGAAACTTGAGTATGATCTTTACCAAGCCTTGTAGTAAAAGACCCAGGGCTTTTTCTCTGTTGCCTTTAAATCTTTCTACACTAGCCTTCTTCCTCCTGCCTCACATCCTGCAAGCTTTTGCATTTTTGTAGTAAAACTACTTTCAGGTGGGTAGTAACTTACTTCCTTGAAAGAAACTTATAAAAAAATCTGGAACCACCCAACATCACCTCGCCTTTGAGTCTGAATAACATTTACACACTTCCACCCGCCCGCCGCTCATTTCTCAACAAGGAGGTTTTTGTCTTCTGTTCTTCGAAGTTGATTTTTTTTTTAGAATCCATTAAATTATATATTGCCTGAAACAGGTGGGCCTGACACTCCGATAGACTGTCAAATATCATCAAGTCAGGAGAGAGCTGCTTTTGGCAGCCTTCTTCTGGCTGAGTGGGTGTTCGTAGGTGGAGAGCTCTGTGCTGAACCCCTTGATGAGAGGGGGGACTCTCTTTTTGTCACTAATTTGGTAAAGACTGAAAGGAGGCTTCAAGTGGGGGCAGATAAGTAGTTTTGTAAGTGGTTTGCGCCGTTGTCATTTTCAGGCACATTCATCTGGGGATGGATCGCGCCACCCTGCCGTTTGCTTAGGAGTGGCAGACAAATCGTGTGACCCTGTCGACCCCGCTGCCTCTGTCTGTTCCTGTCTGAACTGTGGGTAACTAATCGTGAGATGCAGACTGCTCCCCACCTTGGCAGGCTCTGTACCTAGGACTAAGACTGAGGGAGCCCAGCCTGGATGGATGGTTTGACTTAGAGTGGTTTCAGCATCTCGCCCAGTTGACATTCTGAATGAGATTTCTCGGAGCCTGTGAATGCTGGCGTCCATCACATCGAGTGTGTGCCTTTCTGTGGGCCGGGCACCCGCACTGAGCCCTTCTCGTGTATGACCTCATTTGTTTGTTTGTTTGTTCAAAGCTTTATCGGGATAAAATTTACATGTCATACCAGTCACCCACTTAAAGTGGACCATCCACTGGTTTTTAGTATGCTCACAGAGTTGTACAGCTATCACTACAATCAACTTTAGATAGAAACTGCGTAACCATAGCAGCCATTCCCAATTTCTACACCCCTCCAGCATATATATCTCACTCCTGGCCCCAGGCAATCAGTTATCTACTGTCTATCTCTATATTTGCTTATTCTGGATATTTCCCCCTCTTATCTAATTATAATTATATATCATTTTGTCAACTTATCCCCATCCTTCCCGCTTTCTAACCAACCACTTTTACCTCTGAAAAACCACCATTTTACTCTGTTTTTTTGGTGAGGTTAACTTTTTTAGGTTCCACATATGAGTGAGAGCATGTGACATTTGTCTTTCTGTCCCTGGCTTGTTTCATTTAACATAAAGTTCTCCAGGTTCATCCATGTTGTTGCAAATGGCAGGGTCTCACTGTTTTGATGGCTGAATAGAATTCCACTGTACATATACCACTGTTTTTTTTTTTTTGCGGTACCGGGGATTGAACCCAGGGGCGTTCTACCTCCGTGCTACACCCCCAGCCCTATTTTTTTATACTTTATTTTGAAACCAGGTCTCACGAAGTTACGGAGGGCCTCACTAGGTAGAGAGAGAGAGAGAAAGAGAGAGAGAGAGAGAGAGCTGAGGCTGGCTGCGAACCCGGATCCTCCGGTCTCCACCTCCCAAAGTACTGGGATTACAAGCGTGCGCCACTACGCCCGGCTATACTACCGTTTCTTTACTCATCCACTGATGGACACTTGGGTTGGTTTCATGTCCTAGCTATCGTGAATAGTGCTGGAGTAACGATAGGAGTGCAGAAGTCTCTTTGACGCATGTATGACTTCATTTACTCCTCACACCAACTCTGGGGAGTACTGATGTTCCCATGAAGAGGTAGAAAGATCTGCCCAATGTCATATGGCAGAAAGGAGAGCTAAGAGTCAACCCAGGAGATTTGACTCCCCGTTTCTCTGCCTTCTTCCTTTCCAGTGTTTTTTCAATGTTTAATAGTTGTCATTGTTGGTAAGGGTGATAGAGTTGTTTGTTTTAATTATTATCATTATAAGAAAATGGGATCTGAGAGGTCAAATGATTTCTCCTAGTGAATTATTGTCAGAGCAGTGATTGGAACCTAGGACGCAGTGTTCCCTGTCCAGGCCTCTGGCCAATCTGGCAGGTTCTCGATGAAGGTGCCTCACCTTTTCTTAATAAGTATTGATCACCTCAATGACTCTCTCTAGGGGACCCTGGTTGGGACGGTTGGTGCCTGGGTGAGGAGAGCTTCCTTCTTTTTTTTTTTTTTTGCAGTACTGGGGATTGAACCCAGGGGCATTCTACCTCCGAGCTACACCCCAGCCCTATTTTTTGTTCTTTATTTTGAAACAGTGTCTCACTAAGTTGCGGAGGGCCTAAGTAGCTGAGGCTGGCCGCGAACCCGGATCTTCCTGTCTCAGCCTCCCAAGCACTGGGATTACAAGCGTGTGCCACCACGCCCGGCTGAGGGCTTCCTTCTCATGCCCTTCTTCCTTGTTTGGATGATGATGGCGTCTTTGCTAGAAGTAGGAGCAGTGTTTCTGAACATCTTCAAGCTTTTCAAAAGGATTCTTGTCAGGTCTTGTGGATCAGAAAGAGAGGGGATGCTAGACGAGGCTGCAAGGAACCTTGGTGCTCTTAAGGAGGCCGCTGCTGCCCCTCTGGACAGGATCCCTAGTGACCAACTAGAGGGCTCTGACCTCAGCCCTTAATTCTTCAGTTACTTGGATGTAGATGTGGAAGCGTATTCATCTCTGGACTAGATTAGAAAACGGTATTGGTGCCCAAACTGGGATCCTCGTGATGTCTTGCTGGGCCTGGAATGGTGGCCTAAGTTCTCTCAAGATTTCATTTAGCATAAGCTAATAGGCAGTTCTGCTCTTGGATTGAAGAAACTCCAGGGCACAAACACGGGATGAAGGCCATGTGGTGAGCAGACCTGGGCCCAGGTGTTGGTTGACATCAGCTCAGGTGTAGCTGCCAGAGGGCCTGTAGCAGAAGCTGGTCAGACAGGATACCTGCCCTGATGCCGCTTAGCATCTCATGGGAATAAATCCAGGGACCTGTACCGGGACCAAGCAGGTCCCAGATGCACACATGCAGAACTTGTGGAAGTAATGAAATGCGTGCCTGAAACAGACATCAGGGTTTGGGTGGATTGTAAATTCATGGTGCTCTTATTGACAGAACCCCTAATTTAGTCTTAAATTTTTTTTTCATAATGACTTCATTGTTTTCATTAAAATGATACATGACCCTTATAAAAACAAAAACCAAAGTCGACCAACTCTAAACATAGAGGAAAGTACAAAGAAGAAAGCAACACATTAATCCAGATTTTAGCTCCCAGAAATAACCCATTTTAATATTTGATAAGACAACTTTCTATATATTTCTCTGTGCACATTTCCAGATAGAATAGTCAAAAGAAATATGTGAATAGATACGTAATTTTATAGCAAAGTGTTCCTTCTCTGCATATTCTCAAGATAAAAACACATTTAATTCTACTTTCACTGGGCAGAAGAAAATGAAGCTGAAGTGAAGTTTGTGTTAGTCAGGTTTCTCTACAGGAACAGAACCAGTAGGATGTATATATAATATAAAAGAGGATATATTAGATTGGCTTATGTGATCAGAGACTGGATAGTCCACAATGGCCATTTGCAGGCAGGAGAGCTGAGAAACCAGTAACTTCTCAGCCCAAGAAGCTGGAGCCTCAGAACAAGAGGGACTGTATTAGTTTGCTTTTTGGTTGCTGTGACCAAAATGCCTGACAAGAACAACTTGGTGGAGGAAAGATTTATTTGGGATCACAGTTTCAGTGGCTCAGTCCATAGTCAGCCAGCTCCAAGGCAGAAACATCATGGCGGCAGGGCACGGTGGAGGAAAGCTGCTTAGCTCATGGCAATTGGGAAGCAGAGAGAGAGAGAGAGAGAGAGAGAGAGAGAGAGAGTGAGAGTGAGAAAGATAGTCCCCAAGGCCAAGCCCCCAGTGACCCACCTCCTCCAGCCACACCTATCTATAGTTACCTCCCAGTATATCCATTCAATTATTAATCCATCAAGTGGATTAATTTGCTAATGAGGTTAGAGCCCTCATGATCAGTTGTTTCACCTCTGAACCTTGCTGTATTGCCAGCACATGAGCTTTTCTGGGGGACATTCCCTAGCCACACCTTAACGGTGACCAATGATGCAGCCCCAGTCTAGGCTGAAGGCCTGGAAGCCCCCTGGGAAATCACTGATGTGAGTCCACATTCCAGAGCTGAAGAAGTTGGAGTCTGACATTCATGGGCGATGGCACTAGCAAAAAAACACACCTGGTCAAGAAGAATGGAGCTCATGCTCACTGCTGGGCTTCCTCCTCCTTCCCTTTTTTGTGCCATCCAGGCCCCAGCCTGTTGGACAGTGCCGCCCACATTCAGGGTGGGTCTCCCCCTCAGTTTGCTGACCTACATGCCAATCATCTTTGGAAACACCCTCACAGGTACACCCAGAAGTGTTCTTTACTAATTTCTAAAGCGTCTCTCAACCCAATCAAGTTGATAGTCAAGACTAATCATCACAGAAGTAATATTGAAAAACTTGTGAACTTCAGATAAATGTTTCTTCACCAGAAGATATTAGTTTTCCAGATGTCCCTGTAAGACATCTTCACAGGACATGTCCCTGCTCGTAACAGGGCAGGTGAGGTGATTTTACCCCCTGTGGGACATCTGGCCATATCTAGACAGTTTTGCTTGTCACAATTAAGGGTTAGAGGCTTCTACCAGTGGGCAGAGGCCAGGGATACTGTTCAACATCCTGTAACTCACAGGACAGCCCCCACAAACAAGCATTATCCAGGTTATGAAGCCTGTAGAGCCAAGCTTGAGACACTGTGCTATAAGATTAAGACAAAAGGTTGACTGAAACATTAGGAAGGTGAAATCTTTACGTTTTACTTGGGTGCAGTTTTAGACAATTTTGATTTGGTTTCAGTAATGAAAGATGCAATGATTAACTTCATTCCCGTTCTCCCTCCTCCCCTTATCAACAAAATCAAGAGAGGGCAGATTTTTTTTTACCTTGTTGAGGTCAACATTTATCTTCTATTCTGCAACTGTAGCCCCCTGGCATTTGGTCTTAGTCCTTTGTTTAAGTGCTTCAGTGCCAAATACCACATCTCTCACCATGGTTTCTCCCTTTCTGGATTTATTTTGAGTCACCTCTTGGTGGATTGATATTTGATCTCAATGCATGTGGGAAGGGAGGGTCAGGCTGTGCTCTGGTCTGCCCTGGCCAGAGTTGCACTTGCAGACTTGAGTTTGCTTCTGATTACTGTTCTTAGAAGAGGAGAGAGGCCTGGTAGATTGTCCATAGGACACTGTGGGGTTGTGCAACAGGGTCCCCTGGCGAAACGGGATTGGATTTGGGATTGGGTTTTGAAAAGACATGAATGTGGAAGCAGGATTATTGGTCAGAACTAGAGCTGCGTGAACATCAAGGACAGGGTGGCTAACCCAGGCTGCCCAGGGAGGTTGATGAGTTCTTTGTCTGCTGGAGTGTGCTGGGGAACCACCTGTTGCCATATTGTATGTAGATGTTGGGTTTAAGCCATCAGCTGAGCAGCTATATTTAGGTGACTTTGTAACCTTGAGATCCGATAGTCTAATAATGCTTCCTGGTAGCCACCTGTCCTGGGGAGGAGTCCCAGTCACTTTGGTTCCCCTCCTCCCTGCTTTCTGGGATAAAGGTGAGAGCAGGTAGGGCCAGGTTGTGTGAGCAGGTGGTTCCGGATCGTGCCTTAAATGTCCTATACATTTCAAATTTGGACCCACCATCTACTGACTTGAAAGTGTCTGTGTTAGATTCTGCTGAGCTAGTTCTAGTTGGTGTCTGTAGCATTTGCAAGATTAAAGGGACTGAGTACGTGCTAAACCCATTCCTGAACCAAGGCGCGCTTGCGTGCTTGTGTGTGTGTGTGTGTGTGTGTGTGTGTGTGTGTGTGTGTTTGTGTGTGTGTGCAGACAGATAAATATATAGATAGTCTGGGCCTCACATCATAGACTCAGCAAAGGAAGATGGCATCCACAGATTGTCCCCTGCATAACTGGAATTGGGTGTTGTGTTCATGTCAGAATCAGATGTCCGTCACGAGTCACTTACATCTGATGGCTTTGTTTCGTTGCAGGGGAGCTACCCAGTTTGGGAAGATTTCATCAACAAAGCGGGAAAGCTCCAGTCCCAGCTGCGGTAAGTAGAAGCACGCGCCCTGCAGGAAGAGGCGACACCCTTAGACCAGGGTGGAGTGGGATGGACCAACGTGCAGATTGGGGTTGATCACAGATAGAGAAGCAAGAAATGGGTTCGATTGGAACATTACTGTTCATTAGCCTCAGGTCCTGCCCCTGCTTCCCACATGTAAAATTGGACTCATATTTGCTCCGCCTCCTTCAACGGGGCTTGAGTCCAATATGTAAGATAACAATGGGCAACATCTATTTACCATTCACTATATGCCAGGCATATGTCAACTTGTCTAAATCTCACAAGGTAAGTACAGGTGTCAGCCACGTTTTTTTTTTTTTGAGGAGGAAACTGAGACACAGATAAGCTAAATCACTTATCCATAGTCATACCACTAGTCAACAACAGCGCAGAGGCTTGAACATTGGGCAGCCTGGCTCCAGAGTCCAAGTTCTTATCCCTCCTCGTTGCCTTTCCACATAAAGAGTTTAAACCGAGTGTGACTGGTGTATCGTTCCGTTTACATGATGTGTCTTGAAAAAGCGTGTCTATATAGAGATGTAGATGAGTGGTTGCTTGGGGCTAGGGGCAGAAAAGAAGATAAGACTACAAATAGGTGGAGGGATCTTTCTGGGGTGGAAATGTTCCCAAATTAGATCGTAGTGATGGTTACACAACTCTAAATTTACTAAAAACCATTGAATCATACTCTTAAGAAGGGTGAATTTTATAGTATGCAAATTATGCCTCAGTAAAGCTGCTTTAAAAAGCAAGCAAGATCTGTGCTGATCTGCTCTAAGAAGCTATTATTATTGCCTAGTATGCGTGTTCCTATATCATGTGATAAGACAGAAAAAGTCAGCATCTTCTTGTTGAAGCTCCACCCTTTTAAATCTGTGCAAAGGGACATTACTACACTTAATGGGTGCTCTATAAAGGATGGGACATTTTAAAAAGTAATTATTTGATGACCCCATTCACAAAATTTTGGGCATGACATTGGTTGGTTTGGATGGACAAGGCTAGTTGAGAGAGCAGAGCAGGTCAGAGGTGCTTTCTAGGATAAAGAGCCATGTGGGTGACAGACAGGTAAGGAAGGGATGGATGACGTCTCTGCCTATGCACACCAGAGGCTACTACCCAGAGCCTTAGCCACAGGACTGGAGGTTCCACGGCTCCCTGTAGGTTCGCAGAGAACCAGGGAGAGGTGCATGTTTTCCTTCCATTCCTTCAGCTGGGGGCGAGTGTTGGCTGGGATTGGAGAGTCCTAAGTGGGCCTCCAGATGGACAGTGGACTCCAGAATATGGTACCTTCTCCAGTTGTCCAGGCCTTGCCCATTCCCCTGCTTGCGAGCTTGTAATTGCATCCTGTTAGATTAGGCCCAACCTCCTCGGCTCAGAATTCACGGGTTCTTGGGTCCTGGCTTTCACCAGCCTCACCTCATTTAGCTGCATCTATTCCCCCATCCCATCCCTGCCCCTGCTGCCACTTTACTGCAAGTAGGGTAGCCTCCATCTTGTAGGAGGTCCCCTCCCATAGTAAAACATTTAAATACACCCCCCCGTACTTTCTTGTTCTACCCCCTTTAATTATCTGGCAGGTTTTTAGGGTTGACTAAGAAAACGGTTCTCTTTCCCTTTTGCCAACAAGGATGGTAGAGCTTAAAGTCATGAACTCATTAGCTGTCTTGAACACATAAAGTAAAACTTGATCTAAACCCCCTTCTCCATACAAGGTGTGTGTGTGTGTGTGTGTGTGTGTGTGTGTGTGTGTGTGTGTGTGTGGTAGGGACTGAACCCAGAGGCATTCTACCTCCAAGCTACACCCCCAGCACTTTTTATTTTTTGTTTAGAAACAGGATCTCACAAGGTTGCTGAGTGTCTCACTATGTTGCTGAGGCTGGCCTTGAACCTGTGATCCTCCTATCTCAGCCTTCTAAGTACTGGGGTTACAGGTGTGCACCACCACTCCCAACATTTCCTATGTTTTTTAACAACATTTAGGCCTCCTGAGGGCAGGGACTATTTCTTTATTATTTTGTCAAGCTACTAGCACATGACCTAGAGTTTAACTTCCTGTTTCAGAGAGAGGATAGAGTTAAGGCCGCAGAAGCATCTAGGCCTTGCTGTGTTTAAGCTGAATCACTCCTTTTGCGGTTAGTGGTTCCATATTTGCTCTGTCCCCTCAGAGAGGGCCAAGATGTCTTATGACAGTGTCAGAAAGTGCAAGGTGACTGTCATTTAAAAGCTCTTAATTCCTCACAATTGGCCACCATCCTAATTTTCAGTTGAGCCCCAGTGACTGTAACTTACAAGGTTCCTCCACAGCTGGCTTATGAAATTTGGATGATTGGCATTGAGTTGAATGAGAAGAAATCCAGCCATTGTCTCAGATATTAATTGTAAATCAGAATGAGCTATTTAAAAATCCTGGGATGTTTGATACAGCTAACTTTTCCAAGGTTTGCATTTGATGTAAACTCTAAAAAAATATGCTTCAAAGTGGGTTTATTTATTTATTTGTGTGTGTGTGTGTGTGTGTGTGTGTGTGTGTGATTATTTTTAAGAATTTGAGCAGAGTGTCTTCTTATTCTACTGTAAACCACCAGGCTGCTGCTGCTGCTTCCTTTTTTATTTTATTTTTTTTGAGGTACTGGGGATTGAACCCAGAGGCATTCTGCCTCTGAGCTCTACCCCCAGCCCTATTTTTTTATTTTGAGACTTGCTAGAGCCTCACTATATTGCTGAGGCTGTCCTCAAATCTGCTATCCTCCTATCTCAGCCTCCTAAGCACTGGGATTATAGGAGTGCACGACCACGCCCGACTCACCATAAGGCATCTTATTAAAGTTTGGCCCTTAGGAACCACTCCCATCACCCTTCAGGAATCTTTTGTTTCATAGCCACTGTTGCTGTGTTTAAAGAACAGTTCTTCCCTTTTTCTCCATTTTGAGCTGTTTGAATTTCTAGTCCTTACTTTTCCTTCAGCAACTTGGCTTCCTTAGGAATGCTCAGTAGAGACTAGATTCACGTAAGAAATATCCGAAGATGAACATCAAGCTCTGATTTCAATTGTAGGGTCCTTGCATTGAGTTCGGGGGCTCATTTGGAGTCTGAGGCCCTGGCATGGAGTCCTAACTGTTCTTCATCGTGTGATATCATAGGTCACAGCTGTAGGAACCGCAGACCACAGAGTGCCCAAGAGGATGTTAAGAATCCAAAGAAGCCGAGCGTGGTGGCGCACGCTCATAATCCCAGTTCTTGGGAGGCTGAGACTGGAGGATCCGGGTTCGCGGCCAGCCTCAGCTACTTAGTGAGGCCCTCCGCAACTTAGTGAGACCCTGTTTCAAAATAAAGAATAAAAAATAGGGCTGGGGGTGTAGCTCGGAGGTAGAATGCCCCTGGGTTTAATCCCCAGTACTGGAAAAAAAAAAAAAGAATCCAAAGAAGTTGTAGGACATAAAATGAGTATAGTAGGTTCTCCTCATTTTCAGCTTTCAGGAATTCAGAAGGTACAGATGAAGTAGCATCCTATGGCTGAAGCAACAACATCTCACTTTCATTTTAATTGGGATTTAGGGAGAGTCACACTGCCAGGATCTTATCTTGTGGAGCAGGGCCCATGAGTCACGTTGCTGGGACACGAGTCCCAGCTCTGGCATAAACTAGTGATCTTTTAAGTCCCTTTGGATTTGTGGCCTCAGTTTTCCTTTCCCTACAGTAAATTGTTGAACTCCATGATCTCCAAGATTGAGTTCTGCCCCCCAATTCATGTGTGTATATATTATTTTCCTATCTAGTTGATTTCACCGGTACCATTTATATTTTTTATTTTTTTTTCTTTGGGAGTAGAAATACCTATCTTTTCCTCCTTTGCAAAATTTTGCCTGGTAGTAATTTTACAGTCAGGTGAAATGGGATGAGAAGGACTACTCGCACTTATTGACGAGCACTGAATGAGCTGGACGTTACTGGGGTAGAGCGTGGGCAAAGCGGGGTGAACATGCCAGCGGGCGTCCCTGTCCACCTGAGTTCGTTCTCCTTGAAGACTGCATTCTCGCTGCAGCAGAGGTTTCAGCCCTTCAGCTGGAACGCGTTTGCCAGTGTGAGACATTCCTCATGCTTTTGTTATCTGTTTGCATTTCAGGACAACAGTAGTAGCAGCAGCTGCCTTCTTGGACGCCTTTCAGAAAGTGGCTGACATGGCCACCAACACACGTGGTAAGCAGATGGAGGGCTGGCTTCAGTGCTCACTGAATTCAGCGTGTGGGCTCTTTCCCCCGGGTGGCTTCACGAGAAGATACAGCCCAAGTTATCAGAGCTTGGCTGACGCATAGTTTTCATTTACTTTATTATTTTTTTAACTCCATGGGGTTCCACGTTTTAGAAGTTGTAACTATAGCCGGGCGTGGTGGCGCACGCTTGTAATCCCAGTACTTGGGAGGCTGAGACCAGAGGATCCGGGTTCGCGGCCAGCCTCAGCTACTTAGTGAGGCCCTCCGCAATGTAGTGAGACCCTGTTTCAAAATAAAGAATAAAAAACAGGGCTGGGGGTGTAGCTCGGAGGTAGAATGCCCCTGGGTTCAATCCCTGGTACTGCAAA
>PVJS01014143.1:0-40883 GCA_004027185.1 Glis glis
GAGAGAGAGAGAGAGGGAGAGAGAGAGAGAGAGAGAGAGAGGGAGAGAGAGAGGGAGAGAGAGAGAGAGAGAGAGAGAGAGAGAGAGAGAGAGAGGGAGAGACAGAGAGAACGAGCTGAGGCTGGCCATGAACCCGCATCCTCTGGTCTCTGCCTCCCAAAGTACTGGGATTACAAGCATGCACCACCACGCCTGGCAAGATTGTGGGGTTTTAAGTTCTGAAAAAATCTCACATCAAGACAGAAATCTTTATGATCTCATCAGAAAGACAAAATTTTAAAAAGCAAGTGTTTTTAACACAGTGATGTTATTCAGGAGGGAGAGATTATTTTAAGACATAAAAATGAAACAGAGTTAATTATATCTTAGCTACTTTGGAGTGTTTACTGCTGCAAAATCCTCAAATCACCCAACACACCAACTTTAATAAGTCCTCAGGACCTTTCTTGATCTACCAAGACCTTAAAGAATAAAAGTTATTTTCAGGTTAACTTCTAGTTACAAAATAAGAGTTATCTTCTAATGCAACCACTAAGTGGATGAACAAGTATATTGACTCTGGTATCTTTACACAGTTTCAAGACTTAGATATTATGTAGCTTTTGGGCCTCTTCACTATTCTGCATATATTTTAGAGGACTTTTCAAAGACAAAACCATGTTAGGAACATGAAAGCCTTGTTTACTAAACACAACATCAAGTACTTTTCTTTTTTTTTTTTAATCTAGTTTGACATTTTCTTCCTAAAATGAAACTTGAATGAATATTAGCTGTGTAAGGTGCTTTTTTAGATTTCCTTGAGCCTTTCAATAAGATGGTAAATTAGCAACAAACACCACAGGATTTGGAAGCTTAATGGATGGCCAGTCTGTCAATAACCATTTATTAAACCTGATCCTTTTGTACAGAGCAATGTGAAAGGTGCTCAGGAGGAAAGAGGCTAGAGACAGACAGCAACAATTTCCCCAGGAGTGTTGCTACTGGGGAAGAAAATATTCATGCACAACACTTGATTATCAACAAAAGCAGGAAGAAGCCCATCTCTGACACTGTGGAAAATCCTTTTATTTACTTTTTCATTGCCATTTGATTATTGTTACTGACATACAAGTAAATAATCAGGTGAAATATTGTTCTGTTGGAAGTTAGGTCTGCCAATCATAAGTTGGATCAATTGGTCCAATGCACAGTGCCATACATGGGTTACTATGTAAACTACCTGATTAGTCTAAATACAAATAAAAAGAGCATAAAAGAAGAATACTGTGATAACTATGTGGAGAAAATGTATGATGATAAAAATTAATAGTGGGCAGAATTGGAAGGAGTAAAAGAGCAAACAGGAAATACACCAAAATATTAACAGTCATTATCTTTGGTAATAAGAGTTGTCTCTGCCTCCAAGCACCCGTGTATTTTCAGAATTGTTTATAAGCAATAAAAATTTAAACTTTAAAACTTTATAAATCATTTTTGAAGATGCCATTTGAGAGATATTCAGGCTTCAGAAATTTGATTCTGAGTTAATAAAACTATTTCTACCGGAAAAGATCTATCCTAACCATGCAAACTTAGGACCTTAACTTGTCTCTGCAGTTTGGGAACCCAACAGCTCACTTAGTCAAAGGGTCATCTATTTGCCATGGACAGATTTAGAAGTATGAGCTTGAATACACGAAGAGTATATATACAAAACAGCAAGATGTTTCTAAAAGAAGAAGCAGAGTCAGGCGTGGTGGCGCACACTTGTAATCCCAGTACTTTGGAGGCTGAAATAGGAGGATCGCAGATTTGTGTCCAGCCTCAGCAACTTAGGGAGGTCCTCCACAACTTAGACCCTGTTGCCAAATAAAAAATAAAATAGGGCTGTAGCTCAGAGGAAGTATGCCCCTGGGTTTGGGTTCAATCCCTAGTACTAGAAAAAAAAAGAAAGAGAGAGAGAGAGAGAGAGAGGGGGAGAGAGAGAGAGAGAGAAGAAGAGAAGGAGGAGGAGGAGGAGGAGGAGGGAGGAGGAGGAAGGGAGGGAAGGGGAGGGGAGGGGAGGGGAGAGGAGAGAAAAATTGATCTTTGAACAGGCTGCCTTCAATACAGTGGTACAGTCACCTATGGTATGGCCACCTTCGGAAGCTAAGATGCTAATTTAACAATGTTTCTTCTGCTCAAAAATGTTCTACGATGATCTTTAAAGGTGGCATATCTTTGTAAATTAAGAGGATACTGGTTTTCAGGAAAAAAAAACCTACTTACATTCAAGTATTGTGAAAATAAGGAATTTTTAAGCTAGGTAAAAATGTTTCTGGTAAACAAGGTATGACTCTAAAATAATGTAACTCTAAAATAATGTTGCTGATGGCTGATTCTGGAGGTGATTACAAATGTTTTTGCGCATCTGTGCCAACGTGTGTCCAATGGACATGAGGGGTCTACTGTGTGGGAGGTGCTGGGGGCAAATGCAGCGGCAGAGCCAAGAGCCTGCTGCTGTCTGAGGGCCCCTGGTTTGGAGAGAGACAGGACTCTGGCATGAGACAGAGCTGTGGGGCCTTTGGAAGAAGCAAGGTTGTGTGCTGTGGAATTCAGAAAAGAGGGGGGCATGTCAGGAAAAGCTTGGTGGGTGGCACTTGAGCAATCGTGTGGCATTAAAGGAGCAGGCAAGGCACTGAGGTGCGCACACTGGGAATGCAGGCAGCTTAGTGAGCCTGAGCAGAGGGGGTAGGGCCCAGGCGGGGAGAAAGTTAGGAAGGCACACTGGAGGCAGTGTGTGGGAAGCCTTACATGCCCAGCTCAAGGGAGTGAGGACATATTTAGTTCTCATGTGTCCTTTCCCCTCTGCTTGCTATCTGTTCATGACCTGAATCCATTTTCCAGGGAGGAGATGTCCCCACCTAGCACTAAGCAGGAACTAGCGCAGACGGTACACTCAGAAAAAGACAAGCAGAGTGGTGCAGATCGTCCACTGAAGAGAGCCAGAAGCACGAGAGACTCATTAAACATTTGAAAAGAAAACTCATTTATTCATCAGCACTCACATGAATGCTTATTAACTCCAGGTCCGACAGTAGACACTCATTTATTACTTAAGAAAATGTGCAATAAACCAATAAAGTACTCTTGGTCTCCCTTTTTAATAAAATGGCCTCACCTCAATTCACATAACTAAATACCTTCACTGAATTTTCTTTAATACAGGTTAACTATTTCTACTGTATTCATTTCTGTACTTAACAATTCCCTTGCTTTCAAAGATAGGATGAAAGCAAATTCTAGTTCAGTGCCCACTAAATAGCAATTCAGAACCTCAATAAAGAGCCACTAAATGAAAGAGCTACCTGAATTGAAATATCACCACAGGTCTCTCTTACTTTATGGCACAGAAGAAGGCTGGTACCATGGGCTGAAAATTTTGTTTATGCCAAAATTTTAATGAATAAAATTAGGGATTGGAGCCAGGTATGGTGGTGCACCCCTATAATCCCAGTACTTGGGAGGCTGAGACATGAAGATGGCAGGTTCGAGACCAGCCTCAGCAACTTAGCAAGACCCTCTGCAACTTAGTGGCACCTTGTTTCAAAAGAATAAAAAATAAAATGGGGGTGTAGCCCAGAGGTAGAACACCCCTGGGTTCAATCCTTAGTACCACGATAAATAAATGAGTGAATAAATAAATAAATATAAATAAATAAATTAGAGATTGAATGCCTCAGGGAAGAAAAACCTCGCATGGGCCACATTTAAACATCAGTGAAATGGGCTGAAGATGGTGACTCACCACTGCCTTGTGACCTGGCTCTGACCAGGGAATCAGCCTTGAGCTGATTTGAGTCCCTGCACTCAAAGGATGTCTCTCATGTCTGCAACTCTTCCAGAGTCCACATTTAGAGGCCCTGAAATGAGACTCATCTGTAGTCGACATATTCAATTTGAACACTTGGCTCTATAACATCGCCTTCGGTCCTCCACTTAACCCAGGGTCTGATGCAGCCTGAAGCTCTTTAAGCTTGAGGAGTTAAGCTAAAAAATTGGCTCCCTATGCCAACAATTTGAAAGCTGAAATGCAATCTACTGAGAGGTTACTTTAAACAATGGATACCTGCATTCTTTTTTTTTTTTCTTTTTTGGTGGTGGTATTGAGGATGGAACCCAGAGGCGTTCTATCTCCAGGCTACACCCCTAGGCCTATTTTATTATTTTATTTGAAACAGGGTCTTGCTAAGTTGCTGAGAGCCTCACAAAGTTGCTGGGGCTGGCTTAGAACCTGTGATCCTCCTGTCTCAGCCTCCCAAGTACTGCCTGGCTAACACCTGCATTCTGAATTAATTAAGAAGCATCTCTTTTCCCAGGAGTTGCCAAAAATTGTAGCTGTTGCAGCTGTTAGCTGTTCCCGAGAGTCAGTGAAGGCAAACTCTTGAGAGGGAGAGAATAATGCTGCTCCCTGACCAGCATCCTCTCAAGACATCCCTCTGCTTACTGAATTAAAACTCTTAAGAAGAAAAGCTACTTACAAAGACAAGAGAAAGACCACTGTTCCCTGCAGGTTAACCAGAACGGCTAGGGTCCTCCAGGAGCGGATGAAGTATCCTAACAGGGCATACTGGGCAATGCCAACTGCAAAGAAGAGGCCGCCGATCGATCCTAATTTGGGGAGAAGAGAACCGTCACTGGAGAAAGCACCGCGTGCAGCACCATTTCCAACCCCAAGTCACAGAGCCAGCCCCTTCCTGGCTCTACCCTGGAAGAGGTCAGCTCTACCCTGGCAACAAGAGAGGCCGAGCAGGACAGAAAGTTACTCAAATGAGCAGCACCGGAAGACAAAATGACAAGAGAGCCCAGAAAATGAGTGGAAATGGAGGAAGAGTAGATTAATACAAACCACATGAAGACAAGACGAATGGGAAGGGTTTAGCCAAAGGCTTTCTGCATGGAATGTTGTACCGACCTCCGCCTGCACTTGAGGCTGAGGCTTGGAAATAGCTTTGCCACGTGGTCGATATGGCTTTTAGGTCATGTGGTTCTTGCAGTGACAGGCCTTCATCTTTATCATAGGGGCTGTCCTTGAAATCCTTGTCTTAAATCACAGCCCACTCCCCAGTTCTCCCTACCACCATCCCATGCTTAATTTATCACCATCAGATATGCGGCATTTTTATGTTTATGCTTTTCTTTCAAGTCTCTCCCAAGTAGAATATAAGTTCCCCGAAGCATGGATTTTTTTTTTCAGCATGCTGATGGAGAAATACCAAGCACAGAATTTTAAAGAATTCTATGTTTTTTGAGATAAGTATTGGGATGGGAATTAAAGGCACTGGCTTGCCCAATATTCTTGCAAACTCTATACCCTTGATATCCTTTCTGTAACTGCTATTATCACTATTAGTAGTTTACTAAGCTGCTAGTGTGTATGTGTGTGTGTGTGTGTATGTGTGTGTGTGTGTGTATGTGTGTGTGTGTGTGTGTTGTTGTTGTTGTTGTTGTTGCTAGGGGCATTCTACCTCTGAGCTACACCCCCCGCCCGATTTTATTTTTTATTTTGAAATAGCATCTTGCTAAGTTGCTGAGGCTGGCCTCAAACCTGTGATCCTCTTGTCTCAGTACTGGGATTACAGGTACTAGGATTACAGGTGTGCACCACCACACCTGGCTAAGCTTGTTATTGAGCATAATGGTTTGGCATACATCATACTATGAAGCAGGTACAATTATTAACCACATAGTGGAGTGAGAAGAAAGGTTAAGGGAAGCTGTCTAAGGACAGAGAGTTGATGTGTCATGACTAGGACCTATACCCAGTTCTGTCTGAATGGAGGGCCTGCATTTCGTACCATCCCTCTCCCCTTTCTCCCTTCTACCAAAAGGCAATTTCTGTGGGCACTCCACAGCAACAAGGCTTTGTTGGTCTTACTACAAAAAAATTTTTTTACAATAATCCTGTAAAACAAATGTTTTCTTTGATTACTGTCTGTAGTTTATCATTCTGTAACAAAACTTAATGATTTGAATACTGTTTGCCCTAGCAAAGAAAAAGGAGAGCTGATGTGATAGTTCAGTGTGAGAAAGGGGATAGTGTGATTTCCCTAGAAATGTAAGATAATCGTTAGCTATTATAGGTTCATTACAGTGTGTCGAGTAGCACCTGGCTCCCAAGAACAAAGCTTCTTGTCATTGCTCAGAATGGTCTGAGCACTAGTACCCACTGACAACAATATAGGCAAAAGGAAGATAGCCCAGAGGAGCGGGTGACTGCAGAGGAACCGAGTTCGGATCCTACTTCTGCCTCACGTGCTCCTGTGTGACCTTGGGCAAATCCCTAAATGTCTCTGAGCCCTGGTTTTCTCATTGGTGAAACAGAAATAATAATACTTACCTCAAAGGCTTGCTTTTTATTAGTTTCAGATAATATAATGCACGCTATATAAATGTCAGTTATGTTGTCCTCTTATAATCTGGGTTTAGCCTCTTATTATCTATTAAACTAAAAAAATCACCTGGAAGTCTCTTGTCCTAAGTATCCATTTCAGAATATTTTCTACCTCACTCTCCTTTCTAAGAATCCTCCAACTTCACCCTGCTGGAGAAGGACTTCATCTCCATAGCAAGTGGGGGCTGCCAATCACAGCTCCCCTAGCTGTAAGTAACCCCCAGCTGGACCAATCAGAGCTCTGACCCAGAGTTTTAAATACTGGACTTGGGCCCGGCATGGTGGCGCATGCCTGTAATTCCTCCACTTGGAAGGCTGAGACAGGAGGTTCGCAGGTTCAAGGCCAGCCTCAGCAACTTAGTGAAAATAAGTGAAACTTGTTTCAAAAAATAACACATGTCTAGGGGTGTAGCTCAGGGCTAGAATGCCCCTGGATTCAATCTCCACTACCACCAACACCCCCCACACACACAAAATAAATAAATACTGGACTTGGAGCTGCTGGGCCCATTTCTGACTGAGCAGAGGAAGCTTTGAGAGAGGATGGGAGCAGGGGGCAGAAGCATTGGACTTCCTGGTTCCAGGCATCACTGGGGCCTGGTTCTGTGGCCTGATTATGTGAACCAAATGATTTCTCTCCATATATAGGCTCTTAGGAGTTGAGTCTCTATCGCAACCAGTAAGAAATAGCGTCAACTGGAAATGATGGACGAGAGGAAATGATTAAAAGGTAGCTAACTACCGGGCGTGGTGGCGCACGCTTGTAATCCCAGTACTTTGGGAGGCGGAGACTGGAGGATCAGGGTTCGTGGCCAGCCTCAGCTTTCTCTCTCTCTCTCTCTCTCACTTTCTCTCCCTCTCTCTCTACTTAGTGAGGCCCTCTGCAACTTCGTGAGACCCGGTTTCAAAATAAAGTATAAAAAATAGGGCCGGGGGCGTAGCGCGGAGGTAGAACGCCCCTGGGTTCAAACCCGGTACTGCAAAAAAAAAAAAAAAAAAAAAGGTAGCTAACTGGTGGACTTAAATACTGTGATGACATTATTGTGAGCAGAGGTCGCAGAAGATAATGTTGATGCTAGGTGGAAAGAAAGCAGTATCATTTAAGGGGCCAATAGACAGTCACATCTAATGTCTAGAAAGAAGCTACACATATATGCCTGGAAATGACAGCAGGGATAAGGTGTAGAGCTGTGGATGTGATAAAGCTGAGTTACTTAGTTCATATAATTAGTTAAAAAATGAACACTTCAAATCACCACTCTTGCATTTTATAATTCTGGACTATCACAGGTGGCTTTGTACTTATGATACACTTATTTTTTTGATTTATTTTCTGCATATTTTTAATTAATTTCAAGTCTGCCACTCCTGGTCAATTTATTCCCAGTAAAAGCTAATTTTGGCAACAGTATACAGCTCTGACTTCATATTCTAAAGGTTACCTAGTTTTCAGACACAGCTTTGAGGTCTCCTTGAGTCCTCATTCTTCGAGTCTGCTGATACTTTAGGAGGTCATGTCCCACCAGCTCAAATGTCTCTTCCTCCTCCTCCCCATCCTCCGCCTCCTCAGATCCTGCCTTGTCTGAGCCACCTCGAGTTACATGTGGCCAACTGCACAGCCTCTTAAATGATCCTTTGATTTCTACTTTCTCCTCTCCTGTATTCCTCACACACCCACTATAGGAATCTTTTTGTATGTGAGATCCTATCGCTCCACTATTTAATAACTGGCTTCCTTACACTTGAACAAATAACAAATTCCTCATTTGGCCTACCATGGGCCCTAGGTCATCTGCCCCCTCCCAACCTTATCTCACTTCACTCCTCCCCTGACTCTCTATCTGTAGCCATAGGCACCCTTTCAGGCCCTCAGAGAAGCTCCCACTGCCTCAGGCCTTCTGGCTGGAATGACTTTCACGTGCCCAGGTCTTCCTCGTATTTCACTGAGGTTTTCTCTAACCATCCTATTTAATGTAACTACTCCCACATCCCTGTCTAGCTCATTGCCCCATTTAGTTTTCTTCGCTGTCCTTAGAATTTTGTGAAATGGCCTGGTGTTTTCCCCGTTTCTCCTAACTTAAGGATAAGCTTCATGACAGCAAGGGACCTTCCCTACCCATCCCTGTCTCGTCCACCCATTTTATCCCAAGTGCTTTACAAAAGCTGCATCGGCACGTGGCAGGGTCTGTCGAGTGAGTTGGTGCTGTGGAACAGATCTGCAGAGGAAGAGCTCAGGAAGGACACATAGCAATATGTTAAGTGCAGTTGCCTCTGGGTGGGTGGGACTACCTGTATTTTTTGTTAGGCTTGTGAATCAATTCTTTTTAAAAAGAGGATATCAAGAAAATATAAAAAATATGAAAATATCAAATCTTTATAGCTTTAGTATTTTATTTCATTTTTCAGTTCTCAATAACTTTCAATTAGCCTCATTCTTCTTGTCAAGGGCCACACTACAAATGTTTTCTTTTTTTTTTTTTGCAGTACTGGGGATTGAACCCAGGGGCATTCTACCTCCGAGCTACACCCCCAGCCCTATTTTTTATTCTTTATTTTGAAACAGGGTCTCACTAAGTTGCAGAGGGCCTCGCTAAGTAGCTGAAGCTGGCCACGAACCCGCGATCCTCCGGTCTCAGCTTCCCAAGTACTGGGATTACAAGCATGCGCCACCACGCCCAGCTTCAAATGTATTCTTTCAATTGGTACTTGTGCCTTTTCTGTACATACTCCACACACTCTTGTATAGGTACTGCAAATATTATTAAATTATCAAGCACAGTTTTTCCAGCTTCTCACAGTGCACAAGCATATGTGAAGCCATAGATTGTGCTGGAGAGAAACTGCCTTAAAAAGAAAAGCCAAGCCGGGCGTGGTGGCGCACGCTTGTAATCCCAGTACTTTGGGAGGCGGAGACTGGAGGATCCGGGTTCGCGGGTTCGCGGCCAGCCTCGGCTCTCTCTCTGTCTCTCCCTCTCTCCCTCTCTCTATCCTTAGTGAGGCCCTCTGCAACTTCGTGAGACCCGGTTTCAAAATAAAGTATAAAAAATAGGGCCAGGGGCGTAGCGCGGAGGTAGAACGCCCCAGGGTTCAATCCCCGGTTCCGCAAAAAAAAAAAAAAAAAAAAGAAAAGCCAAGGACAAACTTCTGGGGAAGACCCTGGTCCATGGAGAGGGGAGAAAGGCGCTGCTCACAAAAGTGTTCCAAGCTCCATCAGAACTTTTCCTTTTGTCCTGGGCCCCAGGTCTCAGTCCCCGCCACCAGGGAATTCTCTCATATTGGTCCTGAATTCCACACTGAATTTGGCAACCATCAGGCTCCACCGTGACAATTTGTTTTCCCCCTCCTCCCTTTTTTTCTTTGCTGCAGAAATTTTAATTGCCTCATCTCAACTCAGCTTCAAGGACAAGAATGGGAGGTTAAAGCACATCAACAGGGTCATTTCCCTGGCTTTAGGCGACCGGCAAGGGGACAAGAGAGCAGGAGGTGCCGGGCGTGGCGGCGCACGCTTGTAATCCCAGTACTTTGAGAGGCGGAGACTGGAGGATCCGGGTTCGCGGCCAGCCTCAGCTCTCTAGCTGTCTCTCTCTCTCTCTCTCTCTCTCTCTCCCCCTCCCCCCTCTTAGTGAGGCCCTCTGCAACTTCGTGAGACGCGGTTTCAAAAAATAAAGTATAAAAAATAGGGCCGGGGGTATAGCACGGAGGTAGAACACCCCTGCATTCAATCCCCAGTACCGCAAAAAAAAAAAAAAAAAAAAAAAGAGACCAGGAGGGCTTTCTTTTTGCCCAACGTATGCAACAGGCTAGGAATACTCCTTAGAAGCTCGGGCAGGGGGAGGGTAATCCTTGTCTTTTATACAAGAGCATCTTTATAGGATAACTAAAGTCAAATATGAGTTTTAATAGAGAAATAAATGTACAAGGCACATAGAAAATATGTAGTCATGATGCTGTATGCGAGCGAGACCTTGCACCTCAGGATAACTGGAAGCAGAGGGGAGAGTGCCTATGTGACTGCCCTGCATACGGCGAGTGCCGGCGGTCATCTTATTAATTCCTTGGAATTAGCCTGACCTAACTGTTTAAAACAATGACATCAGAGCTGCGTGTGGTGGTGCATGCTTGTAATCGCAGTACTTCGGAGGCTGAGACAGAAGGATTGCGGGTTCGAGGCCAACCTCAGCAAAAAGTGAGATTCTCATTAACCTAGTGAGACCCTGTTTCAAAATAAAAATAAAATAGGGCTGGGGGTGTAGCTCAGAGGTAGAATGCCCCTGGGTTCAATCCCCAGTACCACAAAAAAAAAAAAGAAAAGAAAAATGACATCAGGGCTGGAGTTATAGCTCAATGGTAGAACATTGGTTCAGCATAAGGTCCTGGGTTCAATCCCCAGCACCAAAGAAAAAAGAAAAAGAACATTAACGTCTCAATGCAAATTGCAAACTCAGAGGATGTTTTCTTACTGGTCCTAGCTCCAGAGCTGGGCAAGGGGAAAAGTAACTTGTTCTGAAAGACTACAGAGGAGAAGAAACATAGAGCACCACCATGTGAGGGTCCAGCAGGAAATCCATCCAACTGGGGTGGAGCTGGTCCTGTGCATCCTTCAACTCAGTAGCAGCTTTGTGGAGATATAGACAGAGCAGGAGTCTCTTTTATTGAGCCTTTGTCTTCTAGCTCAATATAGAGGCCCATCCAACTTCCAAAACAACACCAGTTGGGAGTAACCCATTAGCCAGGCCAGTGTTCACGTGAGGTGACATACTGAAATTCCAAGAGGAGCGTCCTCAGGAACAGGGAAAGGGGCATGGGTGGGCATCAGCCAGGCCCAGGCTACTGTCCTGGCCCTATCCATTATGAGCCGTGTGCAAAGGACACATCCCCTCACTTCTCAGAGGCTCACTTCCTCATCTGCAAAATGAGGCAGGAATTCCTGACAGACAAGATCTGGGAATATGACAGATACACATCCAGTGCCTAGCGTGATAACTGGCATGGATCAGACACTCCACAAACGCCAGCTGGCACTGTTCTAAAGAGAGGCAATGGCGCCCTCCCACATACATCCTCACTTAGAAACACTTTCATCATTCACATGCCCGTGTGTTTCCACATTGGTACCCAAATATCAATGGGACTCAATGATTGTCAAGTGAATGAGAGTAAAACAAAAAGCTATCTCTGTAAAGCTATAATCCAAAACACAGAGACTGAGACACAGGCACTCTCCCCAGACAATATTTTAAGTCAGAATCATATATTTTACTATATTTTTATCTCTGGAGAAAATGATGGGATTATTGAAAAGAATACAGAATATGGTCTCAATTTGGAAATTAAGCATTGGTAAAGAAACCCTACCATGTATTGATTCGAAGAGAACAGTAAAAATGAGAAAGGCCACGAAACAAGGAGTTAATAAACTATAATAAGGTTTCAAGAAAGCACTTTCTAGTACTTCCCATCTCAGCACTATTTCCTGCTTTAATATAAAAAGCAGTTGATGCCATTCTGAGGAGATGGACTTTCTCTGCAGCAATCTGTAGACAGGCCGTGAGTGGGAGGCAAGGTCACCATCTGCGACACGGGCCCCGGAGAGACTGTCTACTGAGGAATATGAACAAAATGACTCCCTTGATGTCACACAGGACAAACTCAGGAACTCTAATACAGACTGCACATCCCCCATCTGAAAACCCAAAATCTGAAATGCTGCAAAATCCAAAACTTTTTGAGGACTGACATGATACTGCAAGCAAAAAATTCCACACCTGACCTCTTGTGACAGGTCAGTCAAAACGTGGGCACACCAAAAATAGTGCATAACATTACCTTCAGGCTATGTGTATAAGTGGTAAATAAAATATAGATGAGTTCCCTGCTTAGATTTGGGTACCATTCCAAGATATTTCATGATGGCTATTCCAAAATCTGAAAAAAAACCCTGAAACACTTCTGCTCCCAAGCATTTTAGATAAGGGACATTCAACCTGCATTTGCATAAAACGCCTCAATACAGATGCATTTTCAGAGTTAAACTGGTTCCCTGCAAGGTTTCTGGAGCCACTCACCAGGTCCAGATGTGCATGGGTTTAGGCAGTACCTGCGAGTGCCCAGTAGGCGGTGCCCACACATTCGTTTAGCAAGACAAAGGCCACCAACGACATCCCTCCATTCATCATGCCCACCAAGAAGCGGGTGACAGCAAAGAACTCATATGAGGGGGAAAATCCATTTGCAATAGCAAATAAGATGTCAAGAGCAAAACCTAGAAAGAGAGGAACAATATTCAATGATTCAGAGGCAAAGTAGAATTGGATGAAAGTAATAAATTATACTCATTAGCTTGTAAAATAAGCCTTCGTAAACTTGAATTTTCTGAGCTGTATTTTTTCTAACAGTTTTTCTTGAAAACTGTAGAGAAAAACAGGTTTACTTTTTTTGTTACACAATTTCTGTCAATCACACACAGTTTTCAATTATTCATCATAATGCTAGAAATTGAAAATCCTCGCTTATACTCAGCTTGTCAAGAGAACTACGCCAAGCTCTGTAGAGCTCATTTGAAATGAATCAACATGGAGAGATATCGGGAAATGGATCTAGAAGACTGTCTCAATCTGCTACTGCTTTCCTTAGGAACACAGCATAAATTGCAATTTGGGGGCTATGAAAAGTACCATCACCTATGAAAAGTTTTCAACACAAATATCTGGCCTTAACCAGGTGGGCTAGTCACAGAGACCTGATTCTGGCCACAGTTTGGTCTCTGGCCAGTATAATAAAAATAAATTCTGTGTCCCCAGTCCAATTCCCCGAGAACTTTGAGGAAATAGCTCCCTCATTATTTCCCTAAGAACCTTAGGGAAATAGATCCACTTATCCAGTTCATGAACACTCTAACAGATTACCTGTAAGATAGACTTTTTTCCTTCCAAAGCGATCTGAAAGCTGACCAAAAGAGATAACACCAACAAACACACCACTGAAGAAAAAGGAACTCGCCACACTGACTTTGTAAGATCTGTTGGCAATTAGATACCACTAGAGGAAGAAAAAAAAAAACAAAAAAAGAGAGAGATGTTTAGGTCACAGAAAAAGAGATGGACAGTTAGTAATTAAAAAACCAAAAGTACAACAAAAATTTGTACATGATAATAACTTCTCTACCACAGGGCCCACTAATAACCAGAATTCGGTAGAGCATCCATCTTAACACCCAAGGGGACTGTATCTTCAGAACATTGGAAGCCCTTGTTATTACAGTGGGCTACCATAGTACACCATACATATCTCATTACGGAATTGAATGCTGCATATAAGAGTTGATTGTTGACAGAACTGCTAGTTATGTCCTTTATCCTAAGCCCCTGCATTCCTTGAGAGGAGAAACCTTGTTCCATTTATTTCCATATCTCTGATGCTTACACATTACCTGGCTTATATGTAGCAACAAAGGAATAATCCTTTAATAGATTAGTGTGTTCAAAATCCTTTGAGTACATTCAAAAATTTAGATATAGAATATCATATGATCCAGCAATACTGCTTCTGGGTATATATCCAAAAGAATGGAAAGCAAGGGCATGAAGAGATATTTGTACACCCAGGTACTTAGCAGCATGGCTTGCAATAGTCAAGGTGAAATCAACCTGTGCTTATCAATGGAGAGGTTTGGAACCATTTTGAGGAGCAGACTAGAAAACGCATAAGGAAATTATAAACAGAGCTTAACAGGCAAATCTGGTGGGGGTGGGATGGGGTGCAGAAAGCCAGAATGCTGACAGAAATGTGGAAAGAAAGGGTTATGCTAATGAGGTTTCAGATGGACATGAGGATTCGCTAGGAATTGATCTAAAGGCCACCCTTGTCACACCATGGCAAAAAAAATTCAACGTATTTTGTCCATGTCCTGATACTTTGCAGGAGGCTGAGTTTAAAGGTGTTAGATTAGTTTATCTGGTGGGGAAAACTTCAAAGCAGCAAAGCATTTAGGATGCAGCATGAATGGGGCAGTGAACTCCAAAGCCAGAAGGGGCCTGAGTCCCTGGGAACGTGGCAGGGGGTGGGGAGAGAGGACCTAGGCACTGGTATATTACTTTGTGACGGCAGATCTGGCAGGACAGGCTGAAGGAGAGGATGGAGGAGGAGAAACACCTGAGTTTTTAGTGTTGGCCACTCAGTGGGTGGTTGTGACATTTATGGAGATGGAAAAGGCTGCAAGCGGTGTCAGGTATGTGGTGGGAAGTCAAGGGTTCTGTTTGGACACGTTCAGACAGAGTATGCATATAGAACATCCAAGCAGAGAGGCAAAGCAAGCGTTGCGACATGAGTCGAGCTCATGGAAGAGGTTATGAGCGTTTATGAAACTACAGATAGAGAAGACGGCTCAGGACGGGGGCCCAGGCACTCCCACATGCAGAGGCTGAGTAGAACCAGTATAGAAAACTCATAAGTAAAGCTGGGCATGGTGGTGCATGCCTGTAATCCCAGTACTTGGGAGGCTGAGACAGGAGGATCACAGGTTCGAGGCCCCCCTCAGCTACCTTGTGAAGCCCTCTGCAACTTAGTGAGACCCTGTTTCAAAATAAAAAAATAAAATAGGGTTGGGGGTATAGCTCAGAGGTAGAATGCCTCTGGGTTCAATCCCTAGTACCACAAAAAAAAAAAAGAAAGAAAACTCATAAGTAGAACTCAGAGAGGCAGCAAGAAAACGGGAGAGTATGGCCTCTCTGCAGAGTAGGAAAAAGGTACTTGACAGAGTATTATGTTTCAGATCTTAAATATCACCCAAGGGCCCATAAGCTTGGTTCCCAGCCTGTGGCACTATTGGGAGGGGGTGGAACCTTTAAGAGGTGGGGCCCAGTGGGAGGAAGTTAGGTAATTGGGATTATGCCTTTGAAGGGGATACTGGGACCCCCAGCTCCTTTTTATCTCTTTGTTTTGCTTCCCCAGCCACCATGAGGTAAACAGCTTTCCTCTACCACACGATCCTGCCATCATGTACTGCCTTTCCACAGGCCCAAAAGAAACAGGGCCAAGTGACCATGGACTAAAACCTCTGAGACCATGAGCCAAAATAAATCTCTCCTTCATATTAGTTGATTACCTCAGGTGTTTTGTCACAGCAATGGAAAGCTGACTGACATAGAGAGCAAGAAGGGATGGGCTTGAGTATACAAAGTAGTGAGGTTAGCCTTCCACAGAAGCAGTGAGGCTGCCACTGTTCAAGAGAGGAAGGTAGAATGTGGGTTGAGAGGCAGGCAGCGAAAGACTCCTGCAGATGCCTGAGTGCTTCATTTGTTTTCTTCATTGAATTAACCAAGTGAGGTTGCCAGTTAGAGAGGGCAGAAGTACAGGGGGAATTAGAAGTTGGAGGAAGATGGAAGATTGGACGCCCTAAGGACTGGGAGATGCCATGGTCAGAGGAAATCTTGCGTGATTGCCAGACCACACTGGAAGCTCACTGGAGCTCCGTGACTATTAATTTCATGGGGAGAGAGAGTTAAATCTCACTCAGAGCTGGGGATTTTCCAGGTGTACTATGGACCGAGAAAGGTACCAGCTGAGGGTTTTGCAAAGGAGTGATTATTATGATAATGGAATATATGTTGGTTATGGAGAAAACAGAGGCATTAGGGTGATGGTGGGTAATAAACAGCTGCCAACATTAAGAAAATCCCTTACATCTTTAACTTCTCTACACTTCCCATACTTGCCCTAATTGAGACTTGGTTGTTCCCTAAGAAAATCACTTGGTAGCTGAGTGTGGTGGCACACACCTGTAATCCCACTACTTGGGAGGCTGAGACAGAAGGGTCACAGGCTGAGGAAAGCATGCAGTAACTTGGCAAGACCCTGTTTCAAAATTAAAAAGGATGGGGGTGTAGTTCAGTGGTAGAATATCTCTGGGTCCAGTTCCCAGTATCAATCAATCAATCAATAACTCACTTGGTGACCTGGGTCCTTGTCAACTGGAGAGTGCTTTTATTTTTTACATCCACAGACTTGACAGCCTGGGATGGGAACAGATAAAACTTCTAAATTCCAAGCTCATCTGAAGATCATATTAGCCAACTGTGTGACTCACTACTTTCCTCAGGCAGAGATGATAGCTTCATTGAAACATCCATTCTTCCCGTCTTTTTCCATACTAATAGAATGTTTAGCCAGGCATGTGACTACCTAGAATGAAGACTAAATGTCCCACTCTCCCTTAGAGTTCAGGTATGGCCATGTTTCAAGTTCTGGGCAACCATGTCAGGCAAAAGCTCCCAGGAACATGACTTATGAGTCAGCTGATTTTCCCTTGGCCTCTTCTTCCACTGTTTAGAATGTCCATGTGAAAGCTGGAGTTCTTTCATTATGGGTAATGAAGAGGGCCACACTTTAGGGATGGTGAAGTAAAAAACTAGAAGGAGCCCCAGTCTCTGAGAACACCCTAAGAATTGTATATTTAAGTTCTTCAGATTTTCATATGCAATCAGGTTATCATCTTCAATAATAGCATCACATCTAAAACCTTGATTCTGCGCATCCCATTCACTCTCAGATCAACTCCCCCTTAGTGATCCATCTCACTCCCTCAAACATCCTCTCACCTCCTCAAGACCTCTAGTTATCAAGCTCCATGTTAAGTATGGTTTTGGTCATTGAAAACGATTAAATCATATTACTATGCCTTGATTTAAAGATCTATGAAGGAAAAGGTACATTTTAAAGTTTCATATAAAAGTGATGGAAAGAGTTCTGGCATTTGAAGGAGAAACTTTATTTTGGAAAACAATAATTTATGTGAGATACATGGATAGTTCTATGGAAGAATTTTCAACTCCTGAGAAATACCTACGGTGACATCTTTCCAGTTCTAAAAAGGAATTTATATTAGATACTGGGTTGTTCTAGAAAAGACAGACCTATATTGGTCACAGGGATAATGTGATATATGACAATAAACAAGGCCTAATTGTACTTGTTTTTAATACCTTGAAATTCAAACATTTGTTTTTATGTTTTTCATGCTCTTAGTGTTCGCTTTGGTGTTTTCATGCTTTTAAAATCCGGCCTACAACTTTAGCTGTAATTATTCTACACCTCAATTTTTGATAGTCTATTTATATGGCCAAGATAGTTAGGTTCACAACTGATCTATTTTGTGTTTAATCAGTAAGAAATGGCTAATTTGGCTACTCTATAATCAATTACTCTATTGATGACATTTGGAAAACTTCTCGAATCCATCAAAAAGGCTATAATACCACCCTTCCAGGAGCTGGATACCTGTCAACTTGGATGCTAGTTTTAGGAGAAAATAGCCCAAGGGATGTTTGACCAGCAAATTCCAAATTCTGCTTTTCAGGCTCCCAGTTCCAAGTGTCAAAGTAATTTCTAGTAATTTTTCCTCAAGTCAATGCTGGTTGGGCTAATGTAGATTCCTATTTCTCCTGGAATACATTCAGAAACTTGTAGAAAAATTGCAAAGTGGATTTTATTTATTTATTTATTTATTTATTTATTTATTGCGGTACTGGGGATTGAACCCAGGGGCATTCTACCTCCGAGCTACACCCCCACCCCTATTTTTTATTCTTTAATTTGAAACAGGGTCTCACTAAGTTGCAGAGGGCCTCACTAGGTAGCTGAGGCTGGCCGCGAACCGGGATCCTCCTGTCTCAGCCTCCCAAGTACTGGGATTACAAGCGTGCGCCACCACGCCCGGCTTGCAAAGTGGATTTTAAATCAGCAAAGTAGAGAATGTGAAGCTGTGACCCAGGAGATCTCCCTAAAAGATCTAGATGAACTGGAGACGGTTGGTGCAGGGATGCTAACTCAAGGATTGAGGACAATATGTTGAGAACTGGATTTCCATAGCCCCCATCCCCCAACACTCTGGATTAAATGTTTTGTTTGCTTTCAATTTTAAGTATTTTTCAAAGTCATTTAAATGTTTATCTCATCCCTAGTATGTGATCAAAAGGTTTTATTTTGTCAAAGCTCAGATAAGATAACTAGGACAGTGATTCCTATGGTATTAAAATGTATTGGTGCAACCTATTTTTATAGTTTGGTAAGGAGGTCACCTATCCGCCAGAGTAGACTCAATTGCTAGTTCGTTTTCTTGCCCTGTTGGTCAATACTTAGTGCCAGGGTAAAACCCAAACCAGGATATCACCAGCACAATAGAAATTAAACTATAATAAACCTAAATAGTATGGCCCTGACATTCCCAGGAAATGTGTGTGTGTGTGTGTGTGTGTGTGTGTGTGTGTGTGTGTGTGTTTGTGGTACTGAGGATTGAACCCAGGGGCATTATACCTTCAAGCTACACCCCCAGCCCTATTTTTTTTATTCTTTATTTTGAAACAGGGTCTTGCTAAGTTGTGGAGGGCCTCACTAAGTAGCTGAGGCTGGCCGCGAACCTGCAATCCTCCTGTCTCAGCCTCCCAAGTACTGGGATTATAAGCGTGCGCCACCACACCCGGCTTGTGTGTGTGTTTTTTTAAATGAGGCTTTAAACTTTAAAATCACAAATTTGGAAATCATCCAAACCCTTATTGGCTAGAGTTTATTAAGTTGATGCCTCTCTTATTATTGTTGTTAATGGCAGGCCAAATCTAGTGCTATAGAATGTTCAGTCTATACGAATTCATTTCAAATTGAAAAATCACTTGCAAATTGAAAAAGCAGAAAATCCACTTTGCTTTTCATGTACTTTAACAGAAAAGGAAGAAAATAAAAACAAATATTTTCAGTCTCTTAGGTTGACCTATCTAAATCTATTTTTTGTTTTATAACCAACATCTGTATTTTGGTTCATAAGCTCACCACAATCACTAACTTGAGTTCATGAGTTGAGCATTTATTATACTCTATTTTCCAAAAGGATTTGAGGGCCATACCATTAAAAGCACCGAGTCCATCATTCACTCATCTGAAGAAAACAGACCTGGGAGGAAAGCAGGCACAACTGGGGCCGACCCAACAGCAGGTGCCTCTAACATAAAAGATGAAAGGAACATAAATATGGCAAATACAGGTGCATGCACAGCACCAGGTGCGATGCAGAGCCTTCCAGCTCTTAAAGAGGAAAAAAGGTAGGTGAGCAGAAATGAGGAGGGCTGAGACACTAGTGAAGCATTTGGGAGGTTTTTCACTTAATCTTTGAATTTTTATGGCTTAGAGACTAAGAATAAACACTATGTTTCACTAAGGGACAAAGTATTGATGCATGTCAAGAAAAGCTGCCCTGGCTGCAATACAGAGGGTGGGATGGAGGTGGCAAGGGACAGTGGGAAGGCTCATCAAAGGCCTTTATTGACCCAGGCCAGCCCTGGACAGAGTGGGGGAGAAAATGTATTCAAGCTGGACATGGAGACCTGGAAAGGAGGGGAGATCCACACTGAGTCGTCCGTGAGCAGGAACTGCTTGAAGCCACTAGGATGGATGAGACCAACCACAGAGGGTATAAAGCTTGAAGATGAGTTTTAAAGGAAATCTTTAGCATCTCCCTTGAATTCATCAAATCTTAAGCTTTATGGAAATGTCACAAGTCAAATCAATCATTTTTGACATGGCAGAAATATGATAATCTGAAAAGCTAAAGTTCTGCTTTAAAATGGACTGCATGCTTACATCACCCTAAACACAAAATTAGTAGCTGAAAATATATCAGAGATATGTCAGGTAGGCAAGATGCCGCATCTCACAACTAACTAACAAACCAACTTGCACAGATTACTCCCCGGCCATCCCCATGGCCACTTTTTGCATAAAAACAATAATATACTGGGTAAAGACTCTATTTTTAACCTTCAGCACATGTTCTATTCAAGAAACTATAGAAGAAAATCAGTGGACTATTAAAAGGAATAATAGGGTAATCCCAGTATTTGGGAGGCTGAGACAGGAAGATCACAGGTTCGAGGTCAGCCTCAGCAACTTAGCGAGGCTCTCAGCAATTTAGTGAGAACCCTATTTCAAAAATAAAATAAAATAGGGCTGGAGGTGTAGCTCAGAGGCACAATGCCTCTGGGCTCAGCCTTCAGCACCAAAAAAAAAAAAAGGAATATTAGGAACAAGTAGATCCTATGACTTAGAGTAGAAGAATCAGGTGTTGCCAGAAAGAGGAGAGAGGGATGAAAGGAAGGCTGCACGTCAAACATGAAGTGAAGGTTATATGGCCTATGTACTTAGAAAATGGTTTGAAGAAGGCTGGGGTGAGGGAGAAGAGAATAATGTGCTTTCAAGTCAACCTCCAAAGGGTTTTTATTGTTATTTTTCATATTTGCCTGCTCTTTTGTCTTGGGCTTTCTCTCCTCCCACAACACGTTTTAAGTACAAATGCCTAATGAATTTCCCGTTTTTTAAATTGTACTCGTATCGATGACTTGCTGTCTGTGTGACATCCTGGTGTAACCACACGACACAAGCTGCCCACCCCAGGTTTCTTTCTTTTCCTTCCTCCACTGAAAAATGCTGGGTTGACTTATCCTTTCCTACAGTAGTACCAGATCACAGAGATGAGAACAGATGTTTCTTAAGATGGGCATGGATATCAGGAAGACTAACTCTGAGAAGGGAAGCGTGCCCAGCCTCTACTCTGACCAACGTCTCGTCGGCTCTGTCAACGTTATATTTGTCTCTGCTTCAGTTTTCCCATGACCTAAATTACCCATTCTTTTCTTCTTTCTCTTATTCTCCTAGTTTATGGTGACATTTTATGAAATAATAGCAGAGAACATGTTGTAAGCACAGGCCACTCTAATAAAGGAGGCAGGCAGTCCATGGTGAATAAAAAAAATCATTTACACTAAGCTTTTATAAGCATTGGGTAATTTTCTTTGGCTCGAGGCAGGGGACTGATTCTGTTTACCCACACACGAATAATGTGGGACCACTGCCTTGTGACGGCCGGTTGAGGGCACGGCCACCCAAGGGAAACCAACAGACTTTCCATTCTACCTTTGCCAGAAAGCCTGATCCTGGATGGGAACTATTCTCCATACTCGCTGTGCCCTTGTCTCCCCACCCCAGCTCATCCCTATTTATCCTCCACAGCACGTCATAAGAATTGCTGACTCGTCTCGACAGAGCGGTCCCTCTCTCCTAGTTGCGGTATCTCCCCTATTTTTGTTCCAGACTTGATGCATGTTGAATCACACGTTCACTTGTCCCTCCCCTACGATGCTGTGCACCTCTTAAGGGCAGGTTTGTATTGCAAATGCTGATCTTACAGCATCTGCCAGAACTAATTAAGCACTTACTGAATTATTTATGTAACAGGAGTAAATACTGTAGTCTTACGGGCATCTTCACATACAGTATCTCACTCAATGCCAACACTTCAGGCATCAAGTTGTGAGTTTGTAGGGATGCAGGGACAGAGCAGATTCGTCATCTTTTTCTTGGAGCCACTGAGTGGCATTCTCATGAAAGGAAGTATGAAGGACATTTGGAATTTGAGGGGTTTTCCTTCTTCCTATAGCCAATCTGACATCTAGAATACTTTAGTTTTATCTTTAGCCCCTGAAAGCACTGTAATTGGTCCACAGATACCTCCACTAAGAGAAACATGTATGCTCGTGCAGGGATAAGAAGTGTGCCCGGGATGGTACTTGGTATATCAGTGGACCCGTAAGCCAGGCAGGGGCCATGGCAGGTCAGAGAGGCACCGCTCCCCTCGTCTGGCTGCTGAGTCTCATCTAAAAGGAAAAAGATGAATGGATAAAGAGAAAATGTGACATATTCACACAATGGAGTTTTCCCCAGCCACAGAAAAGAATAAAATTATGTCATTTTCAGGAAAATGGATGGAGCTGGAGAACATGCTAAGTGAGATCAGCCAGACTCAGAAAATCAAGGGCTGCATGTTTTCTCTCTTATGTAGAAGCTAGAGAGAAAACAGGAGCAAGAAGGGACCTCATGGAAATGAGGAGAGAGACCAGCAGAGTAGTGGAGGGGGATCAGAAGAGGGAAGAGGGGAGGGAAAGGAGAGGTATAGGGGAACGAAACAGACCAAATGATATTATGTGCATATATAAATGTATCACGATGACTCTCACGATCATGGACCCGGAGGGAGAGGGAGGTGTGAGGAGGGAAACAGACCAAGTAGAGTTTTGTGCATGTACGAATGTATCACTATGACATCATAATTACAGTGCACTAATAAAAAAATACTTAAAAATAAAAGGTAAACTTGTTCGGGAGCCCAGCGCAGTTCGCTACAAAGAGGGACAGAGCACAGGGCTGTTTAGGGCATAGCCCGCCATGTGATGAAAAGGAAGACAGAGGGCAGCTTCCCCTGGCTGTCCAGGCAGCCCCACCAAACGCCAAACCAGACGATGCACGTGCCTGTTGGCTGAGCTACTGGTGGCCCCATTGTTCCCTGGGGGAAAACCGAGTCACATGACAACTGCTGCCACAGCCCAGATGCCCAACCAGTCAGTATTTCAAGGTTGCAGTGCTAGCACACACAGGCTTCCCCCAACACCCCAGAGGATGACCTTGAGGGCTCTGAGCAGCCAGGGGCTGGTTACTGCTCTGCCATGAAAAAAATCCTGAATAGTTCTGATAACAATTCCAACCAAACTTCAGCCCTCCCCTGCCCTGTACTTCCCATAAAAATTATTTACAGCTCTGTACAGGAAAATCTCACTGCAGGAGAAAATCAGGTAATCAGAGGCCTCTCGTGATTAGGGCATACTTGGCCAGGGCATTTGGGGAACAGTTTCATGGTGATTAACTAACTTGCTTCATTTCAATGTAGTTGTCACTCTGAATTACCACTTAATGGGTGAAGTGTGCAGGCTATAATAATTGGTAGTACAGGCACAAGGAAGCGAGACATTAAAAAAAATTAGCCCCTAAAGCAATTAATTGCAGTGAATTTTTCAAATAGTTTTAATACTCTGTCTTTTGACCCCAGGGTATGGCTTGGGGAAAATATATATTAATCTCAAGATAATAGTCAGTCAATTTCAGCTCTTCAATATCCACAATGATATTAAAGATTCCAACCTTACACTTTTTGGTTGCAAACATTAATTAAGCATGATAACTGTGTGTCTCCATGATATTTGGTGTTTTCTCTATGAGTCAGAGCTCAGGGAATAATTTGAATACAGCAGACAGCAATTTGCTACATAAATTCACCCCAATGGCTATTAGCTCTTTTTAGAATAGTGAAGACTACTAGATTAGAGGGTTGACTTTTTTTTTTTTACATTAAATACCAAGCGAATCACATCTACCTAACCTTTTATTCAACCTTCCCAAAATCCTCCATAAAAAAAGTTCTGTAAGTGCAACAAGATGCAGGGCAGGAGTTTTAAAATGTGTTTTTATTTATTTATCTATTATTTTCTTGTGTTTGTGTGTGGTACTGGGGATGGAACCCAGGGGCATTCTACCTCTGAGCTACACCCACAGCCCTATGTTATTATTTTATTTTGAAACAGGGTCTCACTAAGTTGGAGAGGGCCTCGATAAATTGCTGAGGCTGGCCTCAAACTTGAGATCCTCCTGTCTCTATCTCCTAACTACGGGGATTTCAAGTGTGCACCCCCACGCCCAGCTTAAAATGTGTATTTTTAAATACAATATCCTAAACTACAGAGTTCTTCATAACTTGATATTTATTTTCAGGACTTTCATGTGACAGACAAAGATGACTTTTTTTTGGTACTGGGGATTGTACCTGGGGCATTCTATCTCTGAGCTACCCCCCCCCACACACACACACAGCCTTTTTCTATATTTTTTGTTTTGAAACAGGGTCTCGGTTGCTGAGAGTCTCTTAAGTTGCTGAGGCTGGTTTAAACCCGCGTTCCTCCTGTCTCAACCTCCCAAGTACTAGGATTACAGGTGTGTATCACCACACCCAGCTAGATGACTTGTTTTTTGACTTGAATTTTTATACTAAGAAACAAATATTATGATAGCTATAAACCACAGATTGTTTCAGTATTCCCACTTTGGAGATTGGAGAAGCAACTGAAAATCTAGAGAGCAATCGAAATTGAATTAATGCTAAGTTACGTGGAGATTTGGCTGGGAGCTACACTTCACAGTAATGAAGATTCGCTCAACTCAATGCAGAGACTAGCGGCTCCTGAAGGACACTGCTGCCAGTGGCTGGTGCCCCACCTTGCCCCGCTGCCAGCCTTGCACCACTGTTGTTCCTCTGCCCTGTTGCTGTTTTCTGTTGACTTGTGGCTTGGGCAGCAGCAGCAGGAACCTGGATACCAGCTTCTGATACCATCTGCTGCAAACCACCCCAGGACTCCAACATCCAGGGCAGAAGCAGTGTGAGAACTCACACGGAACTCACACACTCATCGAACCCGGGGCAGAGGTCGTGGACCCGGCACTTGAACCTCCAAATTAAAGGACTTTGGACAAAAACAAGAGATTCTGCATTAAAAATGCAAAGCAGTGCAGGCCCTAGTCAGGTCTCCGAGACTACTCCAAGAGGAGAGATGTGGAGGGACAGTATTGCCACCAGGTGGATGGCCACAGGGCTCTGGGAGCACGGTAAACTGCTGAGGCACAGGAAACTTGTTAGTTTTATTTAATACTCCTTTGTTATTTTCTTTTTTTGAGTGTGTAGTACTGGAGATGGAACCCAGGGGCATTCTACCTCCAAGCTATACCCCCAGACCTATTTTATTCTTTTATTTTGAAACAGGGTCTCACTAAGTTGCGGAAGGCCTCACTAAGTAGCTGAGGCTGGCCGTGAACCTGTGATCCTCCTATCTCAGCCTCCCAAGTACTGGGATTACAGGTGTGCGCCCTTGCGCCAGCCAGGGCAAATTCTTTAAATGCCGAACATCTCAGCTGTTAACTTATGGAATGGGGCTGTGGGCAACACCTCCAGAAGGCCTCTGGTAGAGAACCTCTCACCCAAGCAGCCGCTCACCTGCCTCTCTCCTCTCCCTACGAAACCTTGCATAAACTCGTCTTCTCACCCACCAGCTCTGTGCGAGGTATGGAATGGTCTCGTCACAGTTGAGGAGTCTGGGGACTGAGGTGTCCGTCACAGTAGTGACCAGCCATGCAGACTGTACCCCATCAACAGAGCAGACAGGCCGTGGCCACCCTTGCAAAGCATCAGGGACCGCAGGCAGAGCAGCCGGGTTAGCATCTGAGAGGCTCCAAAGGGCAACTTGTCCCAAGTCATGATCCAAAGTTCCCACAGAGCATCTTCCAGAGGTGCCATGGAGGGGCTGTGCATCGATACCACCCGATTGAGCAGCGGGGCAGCCCCACCCCTACCTGCACTTCTAGACACACCTGGAGCGCCTGCTGGAGTCTGAGGCTCACTATTTGCACCAGTAACTTGTACCTTAAATACAACTCTGAGGGCGAGTAACTGACACCCTGAAAGGATGAGGACATAATGTGTACCTATACACCATGGGAAGAAAGTAACAGTGTTTATAAAACTATAATCAAGAAGGGGAACAGAATACCCATACCGGTGTGTGTGTATGTGTGTGTGTCTTAGTGGTTACTAAGCAAGAGACAGAAACAGAGGCCCACAGAGACAAAGGGATAGGGAGAGAGAGAAAGAGAGAGAGAAAGTAGACAAAATTGGTGAGATCAACACAGAAAAACAGAGAAAAAGAAACAGGGTGGTAAGTACAGACACAATGCAAGGAGAGACAGGGAGAAACAGGAACAGATACAGAGATAAAATGACAACAGGCAGAGAAACATGGAAAGGAGGGTGGGGGAGGGGAGAAGGAAGGCAGGGAGGGAGGAGAAAGGAGACAACAGAGATGCAGGCTGACAAAGACAGGGAGGGAGGCAGCGACTCACAGGTGCACCCTAGTGGGCTAGTATGTAGGTGGTAAGAAGAAAAACAGATTGCTACATCACATGTAGAAAGGCGAGGCCCCTCTTAGCCCTTTATTCTTTTGCTCTCAGACCTGTTTAAAGAGCTTCAACACTTGCCACGGAGCCACTTAATTCCATCCCTCCTGCATCTACCAACTCTGTCTTGGGAGTAGTAACTCTCTGATTCTCCTTCCCTCCATCTTCAGTCTCCTGTCAAGCACTGTTTGCTGTGAGCCTTCCGGATGTCAACACATGACACACAGTGGGACAGGGTGCCCCAGTCCTCCTGTCCTGAACCATAGGGTCCAACAGCTCTCCTTCCTTCTATGGAGCCTTTTCTAGCATGAGGCAAGTAGTAGTTGCTCAGTGAACACTGTGACTGATGGTATCCTTCTGGTAACATCTAAAAGGGCTCCTAATTATGGTTTTGGTAACATTAATTTCATTAAATTTGTTGAGTGCCTGCTATACTGGAACAGAGTGTTGCTACGTTAACTCATTTAAAGTAGTAAGCACGAGCCGGGTGTGGTGGCGCATGCTTGTAATCCCAGTACTTTGGGAGGCGGAGACAGGAGGATCCGGGTTCGTGGCCAGCCTCAGCTCTCTCGCGCTCTCTCGCTCTCTCGCTCTCTCTCTCTCTCTCTCTCTTTCTCTCTCTCTCCCTCCTTAGTGAGGCCCTCCGCAACTTCGTGAGACCGGTTTCAAAATAAAGTATAAAAAAATAAGGCCGAGGGCATGGCGCGGAGGTAGAACGCCCCTATGTTCAATCCCCGGTACCGAAAAAAAAAAAAGTATTAAGCACGATTCTGCACAAATGTTACCCAGGCCACGCTTTCACCCCAGTACCACAAGCACTCCAAGTGAGACTGCACTGTCCAGCGGAGGCCAGCGGCCTTCCCTTCAGAAAGCCAGTCTCAGAGGGAGCTGTTCCAAGGGCTTCTCTAATCAGAGTCGCTCTCAACAATGTGCGCTTTGCTTATTCAATACTACAGTAGTGACCTGTTGACTAGCAATGTTATAAAAAATGGGCTATTGCTGGTGAAATTAAAGTCATTTAAAATACATGGATGAGCTTGAGGTATTTGGGGGATACGCCCCACCTTTGCACTGGTGTGTTCTGTACTCTGCCTTCTGGGGTGATGCTCTAGGCTAAAACCCTCCTTGGGCCTGACCAATATGAATTCTGGAAGCTTCTGTCTGCCTGATGCTGGTGGGGGTCGTGGGGGAAGGAGTGAGTGTGGTATCAGTACCTGCTTATGGAAAACTGGGGTTTTCCTCTAGTGACCTGTCACAGAAAGTGCTCAGAACACCCAGGAGACCAAAGAGCTAGGATTCTCCAGACTGAAAGACAGTTTACTGTGTGCATCTTTGATGATAATAATCAAGAGGCTGAGATAGGAGGATCACAGGTTCAAGGTCAGCCTCAGCAACTTAGTGAGACTTTCAGCAACTTAGCAAGGTAAGTTTCAAAATAAAAAATAAAAAGGACTAGGGGTGTAGCTCAGAGGTAAAATGCCCCTGGGGTGGAAATCCCGACACACACACACACGCACGCACGCACACACACACACACACACACACACACACAAATAAGCTAATAAGTGCTTATATGTGTGGCAGAATTTGGTCTGAGATTCACTTTCATTGTACTGTGGTAATGACTTGTATAGTTCTCACCCATCCCAAAACCTAGGGGGGTACTGATTGGAACCAGGGCTTCCAGGAGAAATGACTAGTGCCACAGTTGGGGCAGGAGGTACAAGATGAACCTAGGATATCTTGTTATGCCAAAAATCTTTGAAGGGCTCAAAAATGACTAAGAGGACACAGGAGGATGTCTACTTCCCAGAGGACAAAATGGTCCTATTTTCCCTATTTCTCCCATTAAGTACTACAAAGAACACTAGACATTATATATGAAACCAAAAGACAATTCTGAGAGGCAGGGACCCTGGTACCCAAGGAATAACACAGCGGTGAGTTCCCTGGTTTCTCGTAGCCTCACATATCCAAGACTGGGTGCTGGAGAAGCCAGCAGGTCAGAAACACACTAAGAGGAGCAGACAGAAGTGGGGGGCTGACAAAACCTGCCCCCTCCAGACAATGGCTCAGGAAGGGGCAGCCTAGCAAGGCGGGAAATTCTTAGGCAACATCTGCTCCACCCCAGCCAGTCACCACACACCAAAGGTGGCAGCTTAGATGACATGGACCAATTCCTTAAAGAGCCCAAATCATTATTTAAAGGCCCTTTTGTTTCCTATTTTCTCTCTAGCTTCCACATAGGAGAGAACATATTCAACCCTTGACTTTCTGAGACTGACTGATCTCACTTAGCATACTATTCTCTACTTCCATCCATTTTCCTGCAAATGACATGATTTTGTAAGACCAAAATTATGTGGCTTTATGGCTGAGTAGAATTCTATTGCGTGTATACACGCCACATTTTCTTTATTCATCTGTTGATGGACACCTGGGTTGGTTCCATAATTTGGCTATTGTGAAAGTGCTGCTATAAACATGGATATGCATGTATCACTATAGTATTCTGACTTTAATTTTTTTGGAAAGATACTGAGGAGAGCTGTGTGCATGTATATTTTATCACATTTAACATCACTATGATGTATAATTGCAATGCACTAATAAAATAATTTTTTTTTTTTGCGGTACCAGGGATTGAACCCAGAGGCGTTCTACCTCTGCGCTACACCCCCGGCCCTATGTTTTTTTTATACTTTATTTTGAAACCGGGTCTCACAAAGTTGCAGAGGGCCTCCCTAAGTACAGAGAGAGAGAGAGACAGAGAGAGAGAGAGAGACAGAGAGACAGAGAGTGCTGAGGCTGGCCGCGAACCCGGATCCTCTGGTCTCCGCCTCCCAAAGTACTGGGATTACAAGCGTGCGCCACCACGCCTGGCTTATAAAATAATTTTTAAAAAGAATGAAGAAACCAGGAAAATCAGCACAAACTACACAACTCACTCATTTCAAAACAAATAACTGGAATAACCCTATACCTATTAAGGAAATGAAATTCATTATCTTATTGTTATTTTTTGTTTTGTATTGTTTTTTTGCAGTACTGGGGATTTAGCCTAGGGGCATTCTACCTCTGAGCTACACCCCCAGCCCTATTTTTTACCCTTTATTTTGAAACAGGGTCTCACTAAGTTGTGGAGGACCTCACTAAGTAGCTGAGGCTGGCCATGAACCTGCCATCCTCCTGTATTAACCTCCCAAGTACTAGGATTACAAGCGTGAGCCACCACGCCCTGCTTAAATTCATTATTTTAAAGCTCACCAAAAAGAAATCTATAGGCCTCTAATAATTTCATTGGAGAATTAGACCAAATGTTTAATAATTATAAACAATTCTATACAATCTCTTCCAGAAAATAGAAAAGGAGGGAAAACTTCCTGATTCATTTAATGAAGCTAGTATTACCCTGTTACCAAAAGAATAGATAATACAAAAAAAACCCCACAAGCCAAAACCACTTACAAACATAAAAAAAATCAAGTCTTTGGCAAAATACTGGCAAATAGAATTCAGCAATATATAAAAAGAATTATATGCTGTTTCAATGTTTGAAAATCAATCAGTGTAATCTACCAAATTAGAATGTGTAGGAAAAAAAATCACACTATCACCATAATTGATGTAGAAAAAATATTTAACGCATTTATGATAAAAACTCTCGAAAATACTACAATGGAGCCAGGCATGGGTGGCACATTCCTATAATCCCAGTACTTGGCAGGCTGAGACAGGAGGATTGCAGGTTCTAGGCCAGCCTCAGCAACTTAGTGAGACCCTGTTTCAAAACAACAACAAAAAAAAAAAAAAGAAAGAAAAGAAAAAGGGGCTGGGAGTATAGAACAGAGATAAAATGCCCCAAGGTTAAATCCCTAGTACCAAAAAAAAAAAAATACTAGAATGGGGAACACTCCCTCAACTTGATAAAGAACAAAAACTTACAGCTGACATTATACTTAACAGTGAAAGACTGAATGCTCCTAAAACCATTCTTGCTCTTTCATTCAGCATCATTCTGGAAATTGTAACCGGAGCAAGATTTTAAAGGGAAAACTAAAACTGCCTCTATTTTTAACATAATTATCTAGAAAACACCAAGAATCTTCAAAAGACCCCTAGAATTATGGACTTTATCAAGATCAAAGGATACAAGATAAATATACAAAAATCATTGAATTTCTAGACACTGAAATTTAAAATACAATATTATTTCCAAGCACTAAAAAAAAGAAATATTTAGGTGTAAATCTAACAACACATGTTCAGGACTTGTATACTAAAGACTGAAATGATGATGAAAGAAATCAAAGAAACTCAAAATAACATATAGTATCAGAAGTTCAACATAGTAAATATGCCCATTCTTCCAAACTGATATGAGAGTTTAAGACAACTCCTATCAAAATCCCAAAAAGATTTTTGGTAGATATAGACAAAAAAAATTCTAAAATTTATATGCAATGGGAAAGGAGCTAAAATAGCAAAAGCAATATTGAAAAAGAATAAAGAAGAAGGAATCAATCTACTCCATTCCGAGCCTTATTAAATAATTGCAAAAATATAACTAAATCTAGATGTATCTGCAGAGAATTATGCTGGTGAAAAAAGTCAATCCCCAAAGGCTCCAACAGTATGATTCCCTTTTTATATAATTTTTAAAATGACAAAATTATAATCAATAGTTAAGGGGGGACTAGGAAAAGGGTAAGCAATGGGAGGGAAGGGGTGTAGCCCTAAAGGCCAGCAAGAGGGATCCCTTCTATGATGGAAATGTTTTGTGTCTTAGCTGTATCAATGTCAGGAGCTTGGCTGTGACATTACAGAATGGTTTGGGAAACTGTTACCACTGGGGAAACTGGGGAAAGGGTACGTGGAATTTCTCTTTACCATTTCCTGCAAGTGCATGTAAATTTACAATTATTTCAAAATAAAAACTTTAATTAAAAAAATTTTAAAGGATGCAAAAGCCAGCTTGAAAAGGTTCCCACTAGTAAACTGGAGATAATTTGAGCAGTGAAATAATTAAGGTCTATAATAAATTGTAAGTCATTGACAAGAACAGGATTCTGGGAGTACACACTTAAGATGTATAGGCTAATAGGTAGACACCCAAAGGAGAAGAAAGGGCTCTTGCTTACAGTAGAGAGCAGGATGCAAGCTAGGATTGTGGAGGAATAGGGTAGACTGATTTCTCCTGCTTTATTCCTTTTCAAAGTTATTTTCACTATTTTGTGTTGGACTAAGAAGTAAGCATTTTGAGCCGGGCGTGATGGCGCACGCTTGTAATCCCAGTACTTTGGGAGGCGGAGACTGGAGGATCCGGGTTCGCGGCTAGCCTCAGCTCTCTCTCTCTGTCTCTCTCTCCCTGTCTCTCTCTCTCTCTCTCTCTCTCTCCTTAGTGAGGCCCTCCGCAACTTCGTGAGACCTGGTTTCAAAATAAAGTATAAAAAAATAGGGCCGGGGGTGTAGCACGGAGGTAGAATGCCCCTGCGTTCAATCCCCGGTACCGCAAAAAAAAAAAAAAAAGAAGAAGAAGTAAGCATTTTGCCACCATCTAGTTTGGTCCACACAAGAATCATCAATGAATACTAAACTGGGAGTGGGGGTCTGATAAAGAACAATAAATTTACACAATCTGAAAGTGATTCCACGTAGATTTTTTTATTCCTTGAAATGAAACAATACAAGGGGAACTCAAGAAGATACCTGGAATGATAATAAAAATTATCATCACCAAAAAGGGGCAGATGGATCTCATGTCTCTCCAGATGTGACATCCTGAGAAGGAAACATTGCTTATGGACTGTTCTGACCAGAGATGCATAACCAATCAGAAGAAGGGATCTTCAGATAGAACAAAAATAAAGACGTTCTCATTTTTAAAAAGGAAAGGGAAGGGGTGTCGATTCTTTAAAAATATCAACATCATAAACTGGGTTTGGTGGTGTATGCCTGTAATCCCAGTTACTGGGGGAGGAGGGGCTGAGGCAGGAGGATCCCAAGTTTGAGGCCAGCCTGGGCAACTCAGTGAGACTATGGCTCAAAATAAAATAAAAAGGGCTGGGAATGTAGCTCAGAGGTAGAGCCCTTGCCTAGCATGCAGAAGGCCCTGGGTTCAACACATACACACACGTATATATCCACATCATAAGAGAAAAAGAAAGGATGAAGGTCAAAGGGTACTAAAGAGCTATGACAACCAAGTATAATATGTGATTATGAACCGAATTCAGTACATTTAGGAAAAAACCAGTTCTATCAAGTACAACATTGGGTCAAGTGATAAAATTGGATATGGATGGTATACCAATATCAGTGATAAGTTTAAGTAAAACTCTAGTAGCAATACTAAATTACTTAAATTGATAACTGTACTAGGTGATGTTGTAAGACAAAGTCCTCACTTTAGAAAATACACATTGGAAGTATTTGGATGTAAAAGAGCACTGAGATATGCAACTTTAACATTGCTTAGGAAAAACAAAGACAACAATGACATATTGAAGCAAAATAGTAACAATAGATGAAACGGAAGGATGTAAGGGTAGTCTTCATACTATTCTTGAAATTTCTGTCAGTTTGAAATTATTTACAAATAAAGACTTAAACAATTATCTGGCTACTGTTACCTATCAAATAAAGAACCTAAGAGATGTGCATGCCAATTTGGATTGGATAACTTCCTAAGAAGTACAATAATTAAGAATACAGGCTTCTGAGTGAAGACGAATTTGGGTTTAAATAAAAAATTGAGACCTCCAGAAGTTTCAATTTCTTCAGTTCTAAAATGGAGGGAAAATACTGCATAGAATTATTGTGAGGATTAAATGAGATAAGGGCTGTAACATCTCACAGTGTCTGCCATCCAGTCATCATTCAGCAGCGCCATTTGTTATGTGACTAGGTTAGTGACAGTGGTGGATACTGCTGTTGTTAGTGGGCCAGGCAGGTGCAATGATGACCAAAACAGGATATCTGACCTCAAAGACCTTTTAAAACAGAGTTGATCTGGGCATGGTGGTGCACGCCTGTAATCCCAGTACTTGGGAAGCTGAGACAAGAGGATTACAGGTTCAAAGCCAGCCTCAGCAACTTAGTGAGACCCTGTTTCAACCTAAAAAAATAAAAAGGGCTGTATAGCTCAGTGATAGAACACCCCTGGGTTCAATCTCCAGTACCATTAAAAAAAATAGAACAGAGAGTTGAACCAAAAGCAATAGTTGGTAACCTAGGTGCAAACAAAATGTTACCAGAGCAGAAACAAAAGAGAATTTTTTTTTTTCTGGGAAGTAAGCTGGGAAGATTTCACAGGGAAGGTGATATTAGAGTGGTCCCTGGAGGGCAGGTGAGGCTCTCACAGGTAGACGCTAGGGTGACTGGAGACGGTATGTTACCCCACATGACAGGTGGAGGCTGAGAGCCCAGAGCCTGTGTGGGAAACAGTAAATATTCCTGGGAAAGGAGTGGGCAGGGTAGAAATGCAGAGGAGATCTGGAGAGCAGAGCTGACCCAGCTGTGACGTGTGCAGAGCCTTAGGGTCTCCACGGTGTCCCGTGTGCGGTAGGAGAGTCACTGGAGGTTTCTGAGTAAGCAGGGCCATGACTGGGTTCTTGTTGCAAATGCTGTTTTGCAGTTGCTTAAGAAGTTAATCTAGTAATTATCCCTTCTAAGGAAAGGCCAAGTAAATACCACCCTCAGCATGTCTCCTGTTTTTAGGATGTCCTACCCAGAGGGTAGTGAGCAAAAAAAAAAAAAAAAATCCAACCATAAGAAAGGCTGGCTGGAGCCATGCTGTGCACACACACGTGCAGAGAAGAGTGTGTCCAGAGGCCTGGACTGGTGAGCAGGGCATCTGGCAGATACGCTGGTGTTTCTGCAGGGGAGTGGTCAAAGGGTTTTGGGGGAGCTGACTAACATGGCCGTCAGAGCTGAGGGCTGGGCAAGGGCCCCGATGCTCCCTGCTGCTCCAGGCATTTACCCTATTAACTGGGTCACAGGGTCCAAGAACAGGGCCAAGGTGGTGACAGGCACATGGACAGCTATGGCAAGCAGGCAAAAGAGACAGGAGTATTTGGATGTTTTCACAACCAGTACTAATGTTTTCTGGCCCCTCCTATCCCAGGGTTCCTCCTCACCAGACTGTGGACCCTCCGTTTCTTTCTCTTTGGCTGGCTCAGGAGAGCCAGAGCCTTCTCCCTGGCTAGCAAAGCCCCCTTCAAAGCAGGGCTTCCTGCCCACACTAGTAGTACCATATCTGTACTTTACATTGTGCATTCAAGGTGGTCCCTGTGACCTACACCCCGAAATGGACTTAAGAATGAATGATGGAGCCGGGCGTGGTGGTGCACACTTATAATCCCAGTACTTGGGAGGCTGAGACCGGAAGATCTGGGTTCACGGCCAGCCTCAGCTATTTAGTGAGCCCTCTGCAACTTAGTGAGACCCTGTTTCAAAATAAAGAAAAAAAATAGGGCTGGGGGTGTAGTTTGGAGGTAGAATGCCCCTGGGTTCAATCCCCAGTACTGCAAAAAAAAAAAAAGAATGAATGATGGATGTTGCAGATGGATGGATAGATGGATGTTATAGATGTTACAGATGGGTCACTACAGCTTTCTTGCTTTACTTTGCTGATGTTTGCATATGTCATAAAGACAGAGGAACGTTTTAATTCACTTTTTCAAAGGATGCTATCATCAAAATGGGCCCCTTTGGAGTTTCTATCTTATTCCACCTAACTCATCTGGCAAGATGCATGCTTCTCCCCTGTGTAGTAAGCAAAAAGAATGTGTTTTTATAGGGCACTCTCCTTTGATACATTCAAGCCTTTAACTCTGAAGTTTACAGGGAAGTTATCTGAAGATGTGGCTGAAATTTAAATCAATAAGATATAAATACAAGTTGAGTCCGGAGGAGGAAAGCCATTCTTTTGGTGATGGGCAGGGCCTGCGGTTACCTCAGAGGCGATGGAGGTGAAGCTGCTGCTGAAATGCACGTGCTTGTGGATCTCGCTGCCATTGGCGGTCAGGAGCCAGTCCCCAAAGGCCTGGTCCCGGCCCTCCGACTGGTTGCTGTGGCTCTGGTTGGGCAGGAGCTCAGCCAGGTCCCAGTGGTACGACGGCGTGGCCCCTACCAGAGCAATGAGGATGGCCTCCGTGGCCACGTAGAGCTGAAAGAGCAAACGCACAAAATCAGACACTGCAGACGTCAGCTGTGATGTGGAGGACTCGGGAGGCCTGCGGGCCTCCAAAGGTCTGCTTCTTGCTTTTGGGTTTTTATGAGCTACGGAAATGATCCACTTCAGAAACCAAGGAGAACCACCTGAAAAGGAAGCGTCACACAGTCCAGGAAGAGCAGTCCACCTGCAGAGAGCTTTCTGCTCCTTCCTCGGGCTTTCCTTCCACATCTGGGACATATCTGATGCTAAGGACTCTGCTTACATGGTTTGACACTGGAGGCGAGGGCCCCATCATGAGCTCTGATTTCAAAGACTAATAACGTTCCAGCCGGGAGTGTCTTGGCCTTAGACTCATGAACTAAACAAGATACTGTCTGTAGCACAGTTGAATGTCCCAGAAAACAGTATACATACTATTGCTTTACTAAAGCAGGTAAGCATAGTGTGTGCTTGAATAGATAGTATTTTAAAATATGGTATACAAGCTGTGCATGGTGGCACATGCCTGTAATGCCAGTACTTGGGAGGCTGAAATAGGAGGATCATAGGTTTGAGGCCAGCCTCAGCTACTTAGTGAGGCCCTCAGCAACTTAGCGAGACCCTGTCTCAAAATAAAAAATTAAAAAGGCTAAGGATATAGCTCAGAGGTAGAAATGCCTCTGGGTTCAATCCCCAGTACCCCCAAAAATATGGCATACAACTAATAAGATTTAAAGAAATTCAAAATCCCAGGGATAGATAATCATTTCATAACCTTTACTTGTACATAACCTTGGTTTAATCTAATCATAATTTTCCTACACCAAAGAAAAAATATTTCACCCATTCATGCATTCACTATTTACTGAATACATGTCATTTGTCACTGGTTGTTCTAGGCTCTATAGCTACTCACAACTGGGTTTATAAGTTGTCGAGCCCTATGTGGCCTTTGTATCCTATAGATTCCCATTTATATTAGCTCTCGTTGTTGGATGATTATTTCAAGCTTAATATGTATTAAGAAAACACATAATTATCCAAGTGTGGTGGTACACACTTATAATTCCAGTACATGATACACTGAGACAGGAGGATCACAGGTTTAAGGCCAGTCTCAGCAACTTAGGGAGACCCTCAGCACCTTACTGAGACCCTGTTTCAAAATAAAAAATAAAAATGGCTGAAGGGCTAGGGGTGTGGCTTAGTGGTAGAATGCCCCTGGGTTCAATCCCCAGTACCAAAAATAAAATACATAATTAGTCTGCTCCAGAATGTGATTATCTTAAGAACCCATCCCCGTTAACTTTGAACTTGATGTCTTAATATACCTTTAAACAGAATAAGTGTCTGAAAAGCACAAAGCGTATGATTTCCCTGGGGCATATGGAAACGTGCCCAGTGGATGGATGCGCTGGACTGAAGCACGTGAAGTTGGAGAGACTTGCCAACAGCTTCCTCTCCAGTCTGCAGAGAACACCAGCCCGGGGCTCCTTCCACACCGTCCTGCAGGGGCATATTCAGCTAAGTGGAGAAGCTAAGGAGCCAGAGGCAGAGTCGTTTATCACCACTACATGATGGAATTACTGTCAAGGAAAGAGGAAAGGAGTCGTGACATTGTGTGTGTCATAACAGAAAGCTAATGTAAAACCTAGGATGTGATTTCTCCCTTCTTGGTAAGGCTGAAAGGACCCAACACAGTCCCAATCTATTTTGAGTCAATGGGCTGTGGGCCTTTCTGCCGATGTACAAAGCAGCCACAGGTCAGTATGTATGCTGATTTATTATAAGATGCAAAGGAAAACATGTTCCTAGGTTCACATGCTCCCTGACCCCTATTTGCATACTATTAAGGACATTTTAGGAGAGGAGGTAATCAGCTTATAAAAATAAAAACCAGAATAATTACAAGAACAGATAGATGATTCATTTAGCATTCACTATAATCACAAAGCCACTTTCATCCACTTAGTAACTGCACCCCCTGATTATAATCTGCTGAAATTAAATTGATGGGTATAAAGAAATGAGAAATGTACAGCAAGGGAACTCAGAGGAGACGACTCAAACCACACATTCTGGTGAACACGCAGCCCTCACCAGGCAAAGCAAACTGGCCCTGCCTTCTCTCTAAACATGATCTTTTCTGTTTTTACTTGACCTGGAGGGCGCCTTCTCCTGGCAGGAATGTTCGAACTCCTCCCATCCTCCAAGATGCGACTCTGGATATTGTCTTCCTTACCATCTTGCCTTCCTCTCCAGTATTCCAGAAGTCCTCTCCTGCCTCTGTTCACCCACAGAGCTCCATCTAGGCTTTTCTAGAACACATACGCTTTCTTCACTGCATATTTATGTTCAATTCACCTTTGGGCTTCCAAAGCAAGTGACCCAGGACCAACACACTCAACAAAGCTGTGAATAAATGACCAAGATAGAACACTAATAACAACAGCACATGATGCTAGGATGCTATGTGCCAGCACTGGTCGAAGTTCCTGTTGACTACACATTAACACGTATTTTTATCTGGATTGTTCTAGAATAAGCAGTGTTCTAGGTAAAAGGGTCCTCTAATTGGAGGTGTGCTTCATTATGAAGGCCACCATTCTCAGTAAACACTACAACTTGGAAAAGTAATTAAAAAACAAAGAAGAGGTGCTGCTATACACCTGTATTCATAATGTAGGGAACAGTGAAACCTAGTTAATCAGTATTATGTGTATGAACCAGTTATTACCTGATTTAATTCCTAGCACACTGCAGGCAGAATAAATACTTTCTACCTTTCTCATCTTCTCTGTCCTCCTCCCCTCCATGTCTTCCTGGCCTACCCAATGCATGAGTGTGTGTGTACACACACACACACATACATACACATTCAAGGTCCTCGACAAAACACATAAGGCCACAGTTGTATGTCACCAGAAGGGTCAGAAACCTGCAACTCTTCTATGCAGTGCCAGCCTCAACGAAACATGCCCAGTTTTGCTAGCCATAGGGTAGCAGGGTAAGCAGGCAGTAAGGACATTGGGGGATAATGCTATGCAAGGGTCACCAGGAGATTAGGTCAGAGAGGCGAGGCTTACACTCTGAGGACAGATTAATGTTCGGTCGTCCATACCAGGCCACACACATGGGTCACACGGGCGTAGGAAGTCCAAGGTGGCTTAGCACTCATCTAGCCATGGGGATGCACTAGCTACACACACAACATGGGGTGGTTTTCCTTAGTTTTCCATCTTTGGTTGTGACAATTTCACACAGAGCACACATCCTGCTCCTTTTCCCCGGAGGGGAAGGAGGAAACACTCTCTCATTCTTTTCTCTGCTATTACTCTACCACTACCACACACACATTCACCCGCATATTTTCATCTCGTCAAATGGCACCCATCAGCAGATGGACCTTTAAGCCACAATAAGAAACCACCATCCATTCTCCTTCCAAGTGGGACTAACAACGTCTCAAATAAATCATTATCTTCTCTGGCTCTACCTCCAGGGAAGGAAAGCAAGTGCCACAGATGGCTGGATTTTTTTTTCTCTCCCTTTCAATGTAATTATAAGTAGAAAAATGACTAAAATGCACTAGGGGATTGAAATTTTAAAAGTTTCAAAACGGGAAGGTTTTTAAAGTAATTTCATATTAACACCATTATGAGCTCTTATAATACTTCTCAGGAAACTAGAAGAGTCTCCCATAAATTATCTCATCACAATAGCTTGCACTGTGAGGTCATGGTGAAGTGTGATGTGTATTTTGTGAGGAAAAATGAGACACAGGACAACCAACTGGATCATTCAAGGTTTCATTTACCACTAACAGTAATCCAGGATAAGAACGGGAGCCACCGAAATTGGGGGCCAGTGCTTTTTTTCAGGGGAAGTAAAGGGGACACCACCAAAGATGATTTTATTGTCGTCATCACTAGTCTTTTCTGCATTTAGTACTGAGTTATCTGATTGACCCAAACAAAAGCATTACTGGAGTAAGACCCTAGTCACAAAGGCAGGACCATGTGCCCATTGCCCAGCACAAAGGGGACATCTGATAAGTATGGCTGACTTACTGGTAGTACCTATTGTTTATGTTTAACATTTGAAACAACCTAGCAAGACCCTGTTTCAAAATAAAAAATAAAATAGAACTGGGATGTAGCTCAGAGGCAGAACACCTCCACCACCACCACCACCCTGTTCAATCCCCAGTACCACAAAAATTTTGAAACATATTCACCCTGAATAACTGGTGCTTGGAAATACTCTCTTCCCCATACTAATCCATCCACATTATGCCACCAGATCAGTCTTCCTCAAACACCTCATGAAACTATTCTTGTCAAAACATCTTAATGGACAAGTGATAAGTTTCCTTGGGCCCAACTGCTAATTAATCCACATGCAAGCTTTCTGCATGGGTCCACTCAATTCCCCAAACACAACTTTTTCACTGTGTGATGTAAATGCATATGAGGCTGTATACCCAAGTCTGAACCTCAGCTCCAGTCAACCTTGAGCAAATCAGACCTCTCTGAACATCATGTTTTCTTCCAGTAAAACTGGATGCTAATGGTACACCTTTGACTCATTCACATCTAACTGGCCTACCCTAACAGGCAAACGGGAGGCTTCTCTAGTCACCAGCAAATTGCATAGCTCAATACAAATAGTATCCAGTGCTTCTCAAACTTTAATGGGCAGAGTCTGGGGCAAAGCCTGATATTCTGCATCTTTTTTTTTTTTTTTTTTTTTGCGGTACCGGGAATTGAACCCAGGGGCATTCTACCTCTGCGCTACACCCCCGGCCCTATTTTTTTTATACTTTATTTTGAAACCATTTATGGAACCATGACAGTAAACATGGATAAGACCCCAACCTTTCCTTTGAGGCACATACATTCAAGTGAGGATGATTATATCCAAAGCTGTAAAAACCAGGCAGATTGTGAGGAAAGCTAAGTGAGCCATGGTAGAAATGAAGTTCACGAGGGTACAAGGGAAGTGGATGTGAATCCTACCCAGGGGAGTCAGGGAAAAGTTGTGAATGTGATACTTGAGCAGGACCGTGAAAGACTGCTAGGGAATTAATTAAAACAAAACTCGGGGGAAGGAATTCTTTGGCAGGAGCAAGAACCCAATCGCAGCCAGAAGAGTAAAGAACACATTCTTAGGGTTCTGTGAAATATTACAGGCTAGCTCAGCTTCTCCCAAACTTCAGTCACTCGAGTAGCCCTGCAAGAGATTTAGATGTCCATTTTCTGCCTGCTATTCTTTACTCAAAAGTTTTCTTTTAAATCATTCAAGTGTTTTAACTGAAGTAAAGTAATATAAAAATAAAATTTGATATCAGTACAGATATCCCTGGCCAGATGGAACAATTAAAACTAAACACAATGTTACACAGACACGTGTTGCCTAGTATGCTTTTTTTTTTTTTTTTTTTTT
>PVJS01014144.1:0-12947 GCA_004027185.1 Glis glis
GGAGAACCCTCAGAGGTGCTAGGGAAGGGATACAAGGGAAGGGGAAGGGTAAGAAAGTAGTGAATCCATGGAATTACTGTCATAAACAATGTGTATATGTGAGATTATACCAACATCATTCTCAGTGCTACATGTGGGGGGGAGGCGGGGGGGAGGCGGGGGGGAGGGACACCAAGAGCTGTGTGCATGTATGTTAACAGCAAACTGATACTCATTGTGAAGTGAGACTACAATGCACCAATAAAAACATAAAAAAAATAAAATAAAAAAAAAAGAAAAACAAACAAACAAACAAAAAAAAACAAAATAAAAAGAGCTGGGAGTGTAGCTAAGTGATAGAGCAAAAGTTGGTTCAATCCCTAGTAACACACACACACACACACACACACACACACACACACACACGGCAGGACATTCAGAAGAGTAAAACTTAACCCCTGTCTCTCACCTTGTACAAATATCAACCCAAGATGGACCAAAGACCTAAATTTAGGGCCTGAAACTACTAGAAAAAACATAGAGGGAATAGATCACGGGCAATGGCTTTCTAGATAGGACTTCAAAACCACAGAAACAAGAAAAATTTGACAAATGAGATTGCACCAATCTGAAAAGCTTCTGCACAGTAGCCAGGCATGGTGGGGCATGCCTGTAATCCCAGTACTTGGGAGGCTGAGACAGGAGGATCGCAGGTCTGAGAACAGCCTAGACAACTTAGCAAGATACTCCACAACATAGCAAGACTCTCTTTCAAAATAAAAAAATAAAAAGGGCTGGGGGTGTAGCTCGAAGAATGCCACTAGGTTCAATCTCCAGTCCCTCCCCACCCCCAAAGAAAAGCTTCTGCTCAATAAAGGAAGCAATCAACGGAGTGAGATAAAACTTACAGAATGGTAGAAAATATTTTCCAATTATTCATCTGACAAAGGGTTAATATCTGGAATATATAGAAACTAAAATAAATAAATAAATAAATAAATGAAACAGCAACAACAAAAACCAAGTAGCCCGATTAAAAATTGGGCAAATTATCTTAATAGACAATTCTCAAAAGAACTTATACAAATGACCAACAAATATATGGAGAAAATGTCCAATATCATTAGTCATCAGCAAAATGCAAATTAAAACTACAATCTTCTCAAGCCAGTTAAAATGGCTATTATAAAAAAGTAACAAATGCTAGTGAAAATACAGAAAAAAGGAACTCATACACTGTTGGTGAGAATATAAATTAATACAACCAGTATGGCGGTTCCTCAAAAAATATAAGTAGATTTGAAAATCTAATTTAAAAAAATAAAAGTATGTTTCAGCTATCCTACTTGAGGGTATATATCTGAAGGCTATTAAATCAGCATACCAAGGAGATACGTGTATGCCCATGTTTAATGTGGCACTATTCTCAATGCCTAAGATATGAAATCAGTCTTGTGTTCATCAACAGATAAGTGGATAAGGAAGATGTGGTGTATATATACACAATGGAGTATTATTTGGTCTTAAAGAAGAATAAAATCCTTTAATTTGCTGGTAAGTGGATTGAACTAGAGAACATTATGTTTAGTGAAATAAGCTAAGCACAGAACGGCAAGTATTACACATTCTTTCTCATACGTGGTGTATTAGTCAAGGTTCTGTAGAGGAACTGAACCCACAGGATATGTATATTATAAAAGGGGATGTATCCACTTGGCTGACACACTCAGAATCTGTGCCATCCCGAAGTGGCTGTCTGTGTGATGGAGAGCCGGAGGAACTAGCAGCTGTTCAGGTCAAGCTAGGGCCTCAGAACAGGAGAGACCGATGATGCAGTTTTAGTTCAAGACGGGAAGGCCCGGAAACTCCATAGAGAAACGCTGGTGAGAGTTCATACTGGAAGAATGAAGGAGCTGGATTCCTGCCGCAGGTGAGAGAAACAGTAGCAGATAAACCTGCTCAGGAAGGATCAAGCTTGCCTTCATGCTGCTTCGTCCTCCTGCCTCTCTTTGGTCTATCTGGGCCCCCAGCCTACTAGACAGTACCACCCACACTCACAGTGGGGCTTCCCTCTCAGTTTGCTGTTCCTCACGCCAATCATCTCATCAACATGTCCCAAAGCCTCTTATTCTTAGGCATCTCTCCGTCCAATCAAGTTGACAATCTAGATGAACCATTGTAGCGGATGGTGTTGATGCTGATTGATTGATGAAAAGTCTCTCACGTGAATGACAACCAAGTCACTATGAGAAGATCTGAAGAGGCCGGGAGGAGAAGAGATGTCTATTCTCCTTCTATCAGTGTCTTACTTTTATTGAGAGTTATAACCAAAACATTGTAAGAAATTATTAATCATAGGAGATAGCAAAGCAGTCATGGGGTGAGTCAGGGAAAAACATCACAGATGATTCAGGGAAGGAAAGGGTACACAAGGAAGTTGTCAGGGTCTTTGCTTATTGGTCTTATTTGGTCCTTGGAGATTTGTCTGCGTGCAGAAATCTCCACCTGGATGGGCAGTTTGTGCCCTTCCCAAGACGGACCCAGGTGACCTCAAAGCTGATGACTAACAAGGCCCACAACAAACCATCACATGTGGAAACTAAAAAAAAAAAAAAAAAAAAAAATATATATATATATATATATATATATATATATATAATTGAAGGTAGACTAGTGATTAATAGAGATTGGGAGAGTGTATAGGGAAGGAAGGGAAGAGTAGGCAAAGGGAGGCAGGATTTGATCAGTGCATGCTGCATACATGTGTGGAAATATCACATTGAATGAAGCCCATTAATATATACAATCCATATGTGTTACTAATTTTTTAAGTCAGTGAGAATATTATCACTTCTTCTGATAGAAGCCTTGCTTTTGGAAAATAGAGGAAATTGACAAAATATGGAAATAAGGGCACCCGACTGGATGTGGACACAGAAGAAATAAATGAATGCTATAGATTTATAATATTAACTATTACTGAATGAAATGAAGTGGCAAGACTCTTTCTCATCATACTATTAAAACAAATCTTCCAAACATCCAACACAAACAATTATAATATTAAGAAATCTCATTAGTAATTTATAAGGGTGTATGGACCCAAACAAATGAGACTAGAAATAATATTTCTAAATGGTACCTTAGCTCTGTGCCTGCCTGGAATTGGGAACCTTGATTAATTTAACATTACCTGTTGTAATTAAAACTTGGCCAAGATAGTCTACAATTTATGGTGTTGGACTTCTATAAGAGCTGCATGAGTTGACGAATCATTACCCCAGTCTCTGCCAGGGTTCCAGGGCTCTCATTACAATTCCAGTGACAAAGGCACCTAATGAAACAGCTCTGAGGAGGAAGAGTTTATCACACGTTGCTAATTGTACTATCTTTGGCATCTAATAGCTCTACTGATGAGAGCTAAAGGGAAGGCTGTGCTATCAAGGAGGCTAATTCATCTAGATTTAAAAGGAGTGGTTTTTCTTCCCTAAAAAAGTTGTCAGTGAGAAAAAGATTATTTTTCAATTTGGAAAAAAGTCGAATTTCACATTGTAAAATAATATGAAGGTATCTTTACCGCTTTCCTCATTTATTCTCCTTTGGTCACACTCAGCTGTTTGTGCCAACAGTCATAATTTCATGGTAAAATAAAGGCCACTGTTTTGATTAGCTTTTTCTGTCACTATCGCCAAAATGCCTGATGCGAACAACTTAGAGGAGAAAAGAGTTATTTGGGTTCATGGTTTCAGAGGTTTAGTCCATGACTAGGGCAGCAGAGCTCAGAATGAGCAAGTGCTCCCAAGCCACTTATGCAGTGGTGGAGGGTGGTGCATCAGAGGGAAGAATAGGAGCCCAGACACAAGCCACAGCTGGTGGGAAATAAGATCAGGAATCCCCATGACACAATGTGTCAATGTGTGTGTGTGAATTATGGTGAATATCAAACAGTATGCAGAATACTTGTGGTGAAGGAAAATTTAAATAGTTTAAATAGTGAATGTTCAAATGAGAAAAGAATATTAGGTATTCTTTTACTATACGTACACAAAGTAAATGTTCATTTCAGCATTTTAAGTAAGTTGCTTCCTATATATTCTTTAATGCCATTAGAAGCATGATTATGTGCACTATTAAATATGTGCTCGACGATAATTGTATTATTGATTTAAATATGTCAATTTAAGAGAAATTTACTTAACTGAAGGAACTATCTCCCTTTATTGCCATTCTTAAAATTTGTTGTTTATTTAACATAGTCATGCACAAACCTTCATGAACAAATGTTTACTTAAAAATATGTAAGATCTGTAGTAGTAGGGATTTTGTTTGGGTTGTTTGCAGTATCCCTAGTGCCTAACTAATTCTTGTCATATACTACATCCATAACTCTGTGTGGATTTGTGCAGGAATATATGCATGTGTGTGAGAGACAGAAGAGTGTCTGACCATTTAGGGAGAGAAATATATTTATCTCTATAATTACATATTTGTTTCATTTTTTGAGTAAAGTAAATTAAAATTATGGAATAAAAAGTATTCCAGTTCCTTAAACAGAAGGGGAACCAGTAGAGGAGAGAATGGGGCCCAGCGGGAGGGAGGAGGAGAGGGAAAGCAGAGGTACTGGGAATGAAGTTGACCAAATTATGCCATACGTATGTATGATTATATCACAATGGATCCTACACATGTATACTTACAGTGCACCAATTAAAAAATCCTACAAAATGAAACAAAAACTATGAAGTATTTCAGTTCCAATTTACATATTTCTTTATCAAGGTTCAGTTGTTCAAGATTTTCACAATAGTAATATATTAAATATAAAATGGATATTCTTTTATTTGCCAGCATAAGCTTTAGGTCCTGAAATAGAAGTTCCAAGTCCTTACAGAAAATTCTTTTCACCCAGTCTCTGCATGGTGGTTAACAGATTTTATGAGATGGAAAAGGGTAAAGTTCTTTTTCCCTTCCACAGACAAAACAAAGCAATGAGTTGTCTCATTTTAAAACTGCTTTTTTATCTTTTCACCATGGAGGATTTGAATATGAAATGGTAATTTTTTAATGAATACTTGAGCTTTTTCAGTGAATTAATTAATTTATTTATTGTTTATTGTGGTACTAGGGACTGAAACCAGGGCCATTCTGCCTCTTTGTTACACCCTCAGCCTTTTTTTATATTTTATTTTGAAACAGAGTCTCATAAGTTGCGGAGGGCTTCACTAAGTTACTGAGGCTGGCCACGAACCTGCCATCCTCCTGTCTCAGCCTCCCAAGAACTAGGATTACAGGCATGCGCTAGCACACCCGGCTTAGTGAAAAATATTAGCTGATGCAAAGTACCATCGTTATCTCACTCTCTTGAAAGTTAGTGTGCTGAATTCATATCCTCACCACTTGGTTGACATGTATGCCAGAAATCTAGCCCTAAGGAATTTAAAATTATAATTTGTATTATTTTTCATATTGATTACCCTTATATAAATATCTTGTAATATTAGGTGGAAAAAATTGATTTTGACCATTCTGCCTGTGTGCTGCCAGCTAAAGATGTGGAGAAGTGCAAAGAGAGAAGATAGAGAGTAAAAACACAGAGGACTTGATTTAAGACCCTAAAAATAAAAATGAATACCTCTTTTGTTTCTCCCTCACATGCCACCTATGCTTCTGTACTAATATGAGAGGGCCTGCTGCTTCTCTTCTCTGGCTCTGTGGAGATGGGTTTGTTCTGTCCCCTATGGCACAGGGATGCTGCCTCTCCTGGAAGTCCTGATCCTCTCTGGAGTCTCCAGGGCCCTTCACAAGCTGAGGCCAGCCTCAGCAACTTAGCAAGATCTCCCCCACACATACTGTTTCAAAATGAAAAATAGGAAGGGCTCAGGCTGTAGTTCAAAGGTAGAATGCTCATGGGTTCAATCCCAAATATCAAACAAAACAAAATCCCCGACAACAACAAAAGTATATTATGAGTATCTTGAGCCATTGAAGAAGCAAACATTCCAGACTAATTCAAATGGAGCTGAAATAGAGGAGCCACTACTGGTGTACAGTTGGAAACCAGGAGGTCTTACCACCAGGCCACACACAAGCCTGGGATGGCTCCTTGTCCCTAGCAAGAGAGAGCGCACCATCAATGGCCCCTGAAGCTGTGGGTTCCGCTTTCGTTCTAGAGATTCCTGTGAAGACAGTGGATGGAGCGGGCCTGGTGGAGGTGGGGGCTCTCTCCTGGTCACGTGGTCCTTTCCAGTTCCCTGAATTATTTTCTTACTGGACTCTGGCTTTCATCATTTGAGCCAGTATTTTCTCTCTTTCCTTGAACCTGCAAAATGCTTCCCCTTTCTAGGGGACAGAAGACCTAGACTGCTTCTATTCTTCCCAAGTTATGTTTATGGCATTAACTTTGTGCTACTGTATTATTTGTTTTCTTCATAATGGTAAATATTGGTTTGTATAAAAAAAGGGGGGGAGGTACCTTTGCACTGAACAAGCAGCCTATAATTGAAAAAAATATTCTCTGAATTTGAAACAATTTGAAATATCAATTGAATACAAAATAATATATACATATATTTTAGTAATGCCCTTTTAAAATTTTTATTTATTTATTTATTTATTTTTGCAGTGCTGGAATTAAACTCAGGGCCTCTTGCATGCTTGGCCGACTCTACCCTACTGAGTTACATGCCAGTCCCTGATGCCTAGCTATTAAAATAGATTATTTAATCTTTTACAAATTAAATAGTATAATTATATATTTCAATATTATACAGATTTCTGGTTTACAGTAAAATTTATATTAAGAATTTTGGTATCAAGTAAATTCAAACTTCTAATTTGCTACTAGATATTATTTTATCTTATAAATAAGAATAAATAGTTAATTTTTTTAAAATGATATGATTAATTGAATTAAACTAATGTACATGTTAAATTCACCTTTTAAAAAACTAAAATATCATGGCCGGGCGTGGTGGCGCACGCTTGTAATCCCAGTACTTTGGGAGGCGGAGACTGGAGGATCCGGGTTCGCGGCCAGCCTCAGCTCTCTCGCTCTCTCTCTCCTTGTCTCTCTCTCTCGCTCTCTCTCTCCTTAGTGAGGCCCTCCGCAACTTCGTGAGACCCAGTTTCAAAAATAAAGTATAAAAAATAGGGCTGGGGGCGTAGCGCAGAGGTAGAACGCCCCTGCGTTCAATCCCCGGTACCGCAAAAAAAAAAAAAACTAAAATATCCAACATTATTCTTTAAAATTATGAGGAACAAACACATCTTTGAATTAAAGGAATGGGTAGATAATGGAGAATTGCAGATGAGTGAAAGAGGGAGAGGACCAGGCCCTGATGCTTATTAGAAGCATATCACTTGCCTATGAAATGAGAGAATGCAAGAAATACAGGCAGAGAAAAACAACTTCATGAAATAAAAGATCCTTACTGTGACCTTCTACATTATTGCAACTGAAGGTGTAAGACCTGATGTAACTTTTTAATTGTGTTTAGATATAAGTGATTTTTAGTATTTGAAATACAGCCTGGTTCACATAAAAAAAAACCTTCTTGCTTAATTCTCATTAAATGTTCACAATCTCTGGTGCTTCATGTTAAAAGCATGCATAATTTAATTCAGAAGATAATTTAAAAATTTTTAAAAGTACATTATAAAGCAGTGTCTATAGTTACACATACCCAGGCATTCTGTTGTGAATACATTACTCTATATTAATCATGATTTTTATGCAATATATTAACATTACTATTGTTTTTTCTTGGAATGTAAAATAATGGAGTAAGGCAATTTGAAAATGAAAAAGTCAGCCTTGTCCAAAACATTACAATAATAGTAAATGGCTGAAAATTAAGAAATGGTTATGTAAATAATGTTACACCAATTTGACTGAATTATAAAGACCATCAATTACATACATTCTTATAAAAACGATGTTACAACTATGAATAACTGAAAATTCAAAGTGGTTGGAAGAAATATTAGAGAAATAAAATATTTAATTTATTAAAGTGGTGAGATTTGAATTTTCCTGTTTTGTTTTCAATTGACTTGTTTTTCTATAAAAGCAAAGAATAATTAAAGGCCATTCACAAATTTATTTTCTATGCATAAATTTCACAAAGTTGATGCTTACTATATGTTCCTTAAAAAAAAAACCTGAGGTGAAGTAATTATATGCAATTAAACTTTCTGATTGTAGAACTCAGTTTTTTTCATTAGATGAATAAATAGCTATTTTATTATTTCATAGTGTTGAGATTTACTATTTACCTTCAAGTGTACTTTTCAATTCCTATTTTCTCTGCTAGCGAATGAGTCAAGGTTGGGCATTTTCAAACTTTATTCTTCCTGGGTCATATTTTGGTTGTTTGAGGAATTTTACTCTGATGGAGGGAATGGATGATGGCTGCTTCATAGGTGGAGAGGAAAATTAGTTTAAGACACCTCATTAATATCCCTTATGCAAATTGCAAGCCCGTGTCAATTTACTTCAATTATTGGTAACTAATTAATCTAAACTTAGCCATCAGTTAAGGGTGGCGAGCTGGAGACATTTGTTGAAAAAAATCGATGTTAGTTTTACTTTTTTCCCTAAAATATAATCCAATAAAATAATGTTTGTCATTATTAAGTCACAGAATTCACATTACTTAGACATAAAGCAAAACATTTCTAAGTATAAGCAAAAGGTGATACTGATGTAAATAGTGAGATTAACAGACAGAATTGACACTAGATACTAATGGAGCCCTGAATGTATTTCAAAATCATTAACTTCTCCAAAACTGTCTTGGACTTGCACAGTTAACTAATTTCACTCTCATTTATCAGTGCCACCACCTCTTCTCTCTAGCTTTCTGCCTCTTTTAATAGTTTTGAGGTCACTAGATTCAGTGAGATTCTGACAGACAATGCCAAGTATTTTCAAGTGAATGAGGGACTGAGACGATGTGTTTGACTTTTTAATTTTATTTCTCTCCCTACTTAATTTTCATTCAATTAGAAAAAAAGTGTTTTAAGAATTCAGCTATATGGTCTTAAAATGTAAAACAAGTTAGGGTGAGCCTAGTGAGAGTGAAAAGCAGTAGAAGATACAGAAAACCAAAAGGATGATGAAAGTTAGCAGGAATTGAAGTAAGGTGATTATTAAAAACAAAAGCGTTTGGTGTCTTGTACAGAGTAGGCATGATACAAATACTAAATAGGTCTAGTTAAGAATATGTTATTTGCTTGTTTGATTATGCCACAATGAAACCATTATTCTGTGTAATTAAAACTCACTAGCAAAAAAAAAAAATCCAACTCAAACCACTCAATTTTATCCTCTGATTATTAGTCTTATACACTTTACAGACTGAGCAGCCAGTCACTGTTCACTTTTGTCATTGTTGTCTTGGTTGTCACACGAGTAAATAAAGATGCATGGGAGGTAGCAGGGAGGAGAAGATAAGTCAGATCTTATCAAATTCCTGAAAAAAATGTGGGTAATTCTGTAATTCTACTCCAATGCCTCTATATTTGACTCTGATTTTTATATTGTAAGTTAAAATTTGAAGACATCATGAATTTTTGTAGAATTATCTCTTTATATCTAATATCCATCTGCATGACCCAGGTCCACAGACTTTAGTTATTAGTCAGTGATTATTCTTTTCTTCATTCTATTTTGTTCTGCATAATTATAATTAGTCACTATCTTTAAAAAATTAATAATTTTATATTTTTTACATTCTTGGGATATTTTAATGATCTAGATGCTTTATTTTTAACTATGTAAGTATTTAGAAGTTTTGAAATCATGGTTTTTATAATATACTTTTATTGGTGCACTATAGTCTCACATCATAATATAGTTCAGAATGATAGTGATATATATGCACACACCATTTAGTATCTCTTTTATCTTCTTTAATCACTGGGATTCTTTCTCTCCTTTTTTTAAAAAAATTTGTCTTCTACTTGACCAAAGATGTTTGACATGATGGGGATGAGAGAGTTGATTTGAGGAGGACTCTTCTAATTGAAATAGTAGTAGAAGGAGGTCCTATGGAAAATATTTAATCTGGCAGACATAAAACAAAGATCATATTTTTCTTGGGAAAGTACAATCTGACCCATAATTGCAAGTCTGTTATTTAGACAGAGGGCTCTATGATTTTTTGCTTCAGAAATGCACCATCTCAAGCATTTAATATTTTTACATAAATCAAATTGTTAAAATATGCCTACTCGGAAGGTTTTCTCTGAAAACTTGTGAACAACTTTCATTAAAGTCAATCTTTGGGTTCTAGAAAATATTATGCATTTTATAAAACATATACAAATAATGCTGCTCAGCATTTTTAGAACTTTGTACCCCAGGCATGGTTTTTAATTCCTATCTGTGGAGATTATAAGTATCTAAACCTAAATTCAGTTCCTAGAAAATCCTGTTTAATGACTTGCTGAGACCAAGAGAATATTTATTTTTAAGAAATTCCATAAGTAACAGCACAGCTGGGCTTGTAAAATATTGATATACATAATGCTGATAGTCCCAACATCCAGGTATTATTGTTATTACCTTTATTATATGTTACATGTGTATAGTTTTATATAACTTGTATTCATATATGTATATATAATTAAAGTTACACAATGCTTCATATAACTTCAGGAGTATTTATCTCACTGTTTCTTTTCTGAATATAATGGGGGAATAATTATGATTGGGGATCAATGCACCACTGTATTAGTTTCCTGTAGCAGTCTGAACAAACTCATAAAATTGGTGTTTAACACAACAGAAACTTACTCTTTCAGAGTTCAGGAAGAAAGGAGCCCAATATCAAGGTGTCTGCAGGGTCACATACCCTCTAACGTCTTTGGGAAGGAATTTTGCTTTGCTTCTACCAACTTGTGGTGACTCCTTGAGTTCCTTGGTTGGTGGATGTGTCATTTCTTTTTCTGCCTCAGTCTTTCCATGATTGTCTCCTCTGTGTATCTTGGTGTCTCAAACTTTCCTCTCCTTTCTCTTATAAAACAGCAGTTATTGAATTTGTGGCCTACTCAAAATTCAGGATGATTTTATATCAAAATACTTAACTTATTTATACCTACAAAAAACTGTATTTCCAAATAAGATCACATTCACAGAGACTGAGGGTTAGGACTTGCGCATATCTTTTTAGGGGATACAATTCAGCCTACTATAATGATATACTGCATTTGACCATTTTTACTTTAAGATAACTGACTTTCGTTAATTATTTGAGCAAACTAATGGCTTTTTCAGTTATTAAGTGAAAACAGTAACCCATTCCTTTAAAAACATCTGGATATGGTCATGCACACCAGTAATCTCACTTTTTGGGAGGATGATACAGGAAGATCATAGGTTCAAGGACAGCCTTGGCAACTTAGTGAGAGACCCTGTTTCAATTTTTTTTTTTTTTTGGTAATGGGGATTCAACCCAGGGACATTCTACCTCCAAGCTACACCCCCAGCCCTGTTTTATTTTTATTTTGAAACAGGGTATTGCTAGGTTGATGAGAGTCTCACTACTTGCCGAGGCTGTCCTCAAACCTGCAATCCTCCTGTCTCAGCCTCCCAAGTACTGGGATTACAGGCGTACATCACCATGCCTGACTTCAAAATATATTTTACAAGGGCTGGGGGTGCAGCACACTGCCAGAGCACCCCTGAGATCAATTCCCAGTACCTCAAAAGTATATCTGGTTATGAGTCTTGTATTTAGATTTCATCCAGTTCCTACTGCACAGACATTAGCAGTATTCTGTATCCCCATTCTGGCACCTGACCATAAAGAACATGGTGAAATTTTGTGGAGGTGACCACTTTGTATTTGCAGGATACTGGTATATGGATCCTTATGTATTTTATCTTGATACTAAGCTATCAAATAATCTTTTTGGAACTATAGAAAACTGGAGAGACAAGACATTTATGAAGAAGTAAACAATGGTGTTATAATACATTGTTACAAAACAAATAGGTAGACAAAACAACAACACTCATTGTGAGGTTGTTATTTTGCTCACCACTAGTATAAATCCTCATCCTTTATTCACTGCTTTCACCCTCATTTAAGAGTTAATAATACATTCTGGATCATGACCCATTTAGAGATGATACTGCATTCTGAATAGAAAGTCACACTAGGGGAGAAAAATTAAGCTTTTCTACAATCAGATTATGTTCCCGTCTTAGTTTGGGCTCCCATGAAAGAATACAATACTGGGTGACTTAAGCAATTAGCATATATTTCTCATGGTTCTGGAGGCTAGAAGTCTAAAATAAGACTGCCAGCATGGTTTGGTTCTTGTGAGGGCCCTCTTCCTGGTTCACAGACAACTGCTTTCTCACTGTATCCTCACACAGTGGAGAGAGAGTGCAGAGAGAGTACTCTGGTCCCTTCGTCACTTTATTAGTGAACTAAATTCACCATGGAGGCTCTGCTGGCATGACCTCATCCACACCTAACTATACCCCAAAGAACTACCATCTGATACCACAGTATTTGCCATTAGGGCTCTGGTAGATGAATTTGGGGAATATATAGCAGTCCATAGCAGTCCATAGCAGAATCCAAGATGTTTGAAAGAGACCTTCAGGTACTCAATAGTTGCATGGTGTTAAGTATTGGGACTGAAAGATCATGGTGAGGTCAGGGCAGGTTAGATGACCTGGCAGCACAAAGCCACTTAGAAAGTATAGTGGTGGAGAGGCAAAACCAGGACACTTTCTGAGGAAGATGGATTCACAGATGAGTGGAACTATACACACGACCACGCATATCCATGCACGCCTCAGTAGGCATGAGATGCCATGTGGTGTGTGGGACAGTAGCTGCCTGACAGTGTCTCATTCCTTTGAGACCTCACATGATCTCCTATTAGGGGTCCTTGAGGTTTCCCTATATCCTTACCTCAAATCTGGCTTGAGTTTGTTTCTTTTTTTTTCC
>PVJS01014144.1:13047-40958 GCA_004027185.1 Glis glis
CCCTCCCTCCAATCCCACCCTATTCCCTCCCCCTTCCCTCCCTTTCATGCTCTGGATAGTGATTGAGTCTTATAGGTTTGTGTATGTACATCATGTGCTATAGTGTGTTTCCCTCCACTCCCCGCCCAACTCCCTCAGTTAGGTCACCTTCTTTGTCCATCTAAAGATTTCTTCTTCTTCCTTTCTAAGTCCCTTCTACATCCCATTCTATCTAGCTCCCACAGATTAGGGGGAACATCCGATTTTTTACTCTTAGTGACTTACTAATATCACTTAGCATGATGTTCTCTAGTTCTCTCCATTTTCCTGCAAATGATGTGATTTTGTTCTTCTTTGTGGCTGCGTAAAATTCCATTGTGTACATATCCCATAGTTTTGTGACCCATTCAGTTTGTTTCTTTTCAACTATTCCCAAGACTAAGTTTGACCCCAATGTGCAAATTTCTGCAAGTTCAAAATCGTTGAAAAGTCACTTAAAATTGGAAACATAATTACTACAAATAAAATGAGTTTTATACTTTGACAAGAGTGTGGTTATTTGAAGTGAACTGCTAAGAATTATTATCATTGTAAGTCCTACCTGCCTACATTAAGAGATTCTTATACAAATGGATGCTTACAGTATAGAATGATCAAAAGCAGCTTGCTCATCAGGAAGCCAAACACTTCTTTCCCACATATTACATAATATCATTACTTTTCAAAACATTTTCTGCAAATAGTGATATGTAAATTTTTATTTGGCTTATGTCAAATCACAGCTTCTTAATCTAATAAGAACAATAATAGTAATATAATAAAAGCATCACAGTGTCATTTATGACTAAAAGTTTACTGACTGCCAGGTCCTGAAAATGCACAATGCCACTAATACTCAAAAAAATGTATGATAGGTACTATTACTATTACTGCCCACATTTACCAGATGAAGAAACCGAGATTAGGAGGTTTACAATATTAACCTAAGGACACAAAGTGAACATGTGATAGAGCTGGGATATCCACCTAGGACTGTGTGATTGTACCACCTCACCAACACCACTGCACTGTCATGACAGTTCACACTGGTATTTTGTTGAAATTACATTTAGGAATGAAAGTGAGGCAAGCATTCAACTAGCATGAAGTGGCAAATACTCACAGAAGCCTGGGAAACACTGAATTGGAATAGACTATGGAAAATATCAGGTCCTACTACACACCTCTTTTATAGGATTAATCAAATGAATGGATGGTGTGAAGTAAGTTTGTGTTTTGATTTTTATCCACGGTGTTTATTTATAACTGGAATATTTTCTACTAGTTGAAATTATATGTCATCACATAAAATGAAAACTCCTCCAATAAAAGTCTGAGAATAGCTTAAAAGGAAAAGAAACAGAACTCAGTGAGTTCTTGTTCTAAACATGCTCCTGACCTTGAGCATGCCTAACAATCTCTGAGGCTCTCAGTTCTTTGTGTGTAAAACATGGATACTTAACTTTACTAACCTTGTCCAGGTTCTGTGAAGATTAATGAGTTAATCATGTCTAGAACTTATTCTGTAATTCCCTAAAGACAAGTACATGAAAAATGTTCAGCACAATATTGAGACTAAGAAAGAAGGCTATATTCATCATGTACAGTATGTCATGGGCTGTCATGGGGTGAGAAATAAGTTCTTTCCTTCTTGACAGTACTGATAGGTATGAACTCCACAAATGACGAGAGTGCACAGATGTTTGTGAGGTGCCTGGAAGGGAGTGTACCACTGTGGGTCTCTGGATAACAGAACCATCTCCACAGTCAAAGTCCAAGATTTTAATCCTGGCTCTACCACTAACTAGCAAGCTAATGCCAGGGAAGTTTCTTTACTTTTTTTAGCCTTGGATTCTATAGTTATAAAATGAGAATAATAATACCTACCTCACATAATACCTATGCAGAGTTACTTAGCATCCATTCATTATACTATATATCAGGTGCTTTGGGTATCAGGGACACAGAGGACAGAAAAAGCACCTAAAGAAGATTATATTCTAAAAAATACAGACAATATGTAGGAAAAACAAACAATATATTTTTAGATAATGAGAAAGACTTCAAGGGAAATAAGACGAGGTAGGGGGTTGGAAGAATAGCATGGGGTAGGATGTCTTATTAACATGTGATCAGAGAGGGCTGAATGATGGGTAGGATGATGCATGTGAAGGATGAAGGAGAATTCATAGGAGGACCTGGGGATGGAGAGTTCCAGAGAGGGAACATTAAAGGAAAGGCTGTAAGACAAAAAAGAACTTGACATGTTTGCAGAAAATCAAAAAGGCTAACGTGATTGGAATAGAGTGTGTGAGGGGGAAGACTGTGAGGGCTGAGTGGTATTATATAGGGCCTTCTGCTACTCATAAAAACTTCTCGTTTTATTATTCTAAGTGTTAAGAGAAATCATTGGAAAGCTGTAGCACAGGAATGAAGGTTTGTAAACATCTCTCTGGATGCTCAACTGAGAATAGATTTGGGAGACACATCTTCTGGAGAAAGTCTTTTACTAAGAAAGCCACACCGTGGAATTAGCAGAGACAAATGATGCACAAATGTTAGCATAGGTATACAGGAAGTATGCAGAAGCAAGGTAACAGAATGCCTCCAAAGGAACACAATAACTAGCAACAGACCCCCAAGAATGGGAAATTTAAAAATGCCTTAAAATGAATTTGAAAGGATGATTCTATGTAAACCCAATGAGATATAAGAGAATACAGATAATTCAACGAAATTAGGAAAGACAAAAAAAGTCAGACAAATAAAGGAGGGAAAATTAATAAAACCTTTGTGGCTTATGTGACACCATTATATAAGAGATATTCCAATTTTGGAGTTCTAGACGGTGAAGAGAAGGAAAAATATATAGAAAACCTAGTCAATGAGCTGGGCACAGTGGTGCATACCTGTAGTGCCAATACTTGGGAGACTGAAACAGGAGGATCACAAATAAGAGAGCAACCCTGGCAACTTCATGAGACTCTGTTTCAAAATATAAAATAAAAAGGGCTGGGGGTGTAACTCAGTTGTAGAGTGCCCATAGGTTCAATCCTAGGTAACACACACACACACACACACACACACACACACACACATACACAAGGACTATCCTTTGAAATACTAGCTGAATAGCTGAAAATTTATTTTGGAAACGACATGAATATCAACGTCCCGGAGGTCCACTAGATTTGCAACAGATTTCTCAGCAGAAATCTTATAGGGAAGAAGAGAATGGGATGATATATTCAAAATAGAAAATTCACAAAAGAAGAAATACAAATGGCCAATAAATGTATGGAAAACGTTCAACATCATCAGCAATCAGAGAGATGCAAATCAAAACTACCCTGAGATTTCACCTAACCCCAATTAGAATGGCAGTCATTAAAAACAAACAATAACAAATGCTGGCAAGGATGTGGAGAAGCAGAAACTCTGATGCACTGTTGGTGGGATTGCAAATTAGTGCAACCACTTTGAAAATCAGAGTGGAGGATCCTCAGAAGAATGGGAATAAACCTACCATATGATCCAGCAATACCACTCCTAGATATCTACCCAAAAGAATGGAAACCAAACTACCAAGTAATGCATACATATCTATGTTGATAGCTGCACAATTCACAATTGCCAAACTATGGAACCACCCAATATGTCCATCAACAGATGAATGAATTACAAAACCATGGGATATGTACACAAGGGAATTACTCAGCCATAAAGAAGAACAAAATTATGTCATTTGTAGGGAAATGGGTGGAATTGGAGAACATTATGCTAAGTGGATTAGTCAGTCACAAAAGGTGAAAAGTCAGATGTTCTCCCTCATATGCCAAAGCTAGGGAGAAATTGGGACACAGGAGGGACTCCAGACAAGGGAGGAGAAATTTTAGTTGAGTGAAGAAGGGGACCTAACTGAGGGAGATGGGAGGGGGTAAGAGGGAAACACCTTAATGGACATGATGTACATACACAAACTTATCAAAGACAATCACTGCTGAGCATAGGAAGGAGGGGGGAGAGGGAATAAGAGTGGGAACTGGGGGAGGCTCAATGAGTGCTGTGTGCATGCATGTCTCTACTACCCTGAACTTCATCAAGATGTATGATTACAATGCACCAATAATAAAAAATTAAAAAAAACTGCCAGCTAAGAACACTATACTAAGAAAAGCTATTCTACAGGAAGGAAGAAAAATAAAGACTTTTTTTAAAACAAGTAAAACCTGAGAGAATTCATCCCTTCCAAACTGGCCTTACAAAAGATGCTTAAGGGAATACTATACCTAGAAATGAAAGAAATATAACTACTATTGTGAAAACACAACAATACAACAGTTTTAAACATATATGCACCTAAGGCCAGGCGTGGTGGCGCACGCTTGTAATCCTAGTACTTTGGGAGGTGGAGACCGGAGGATCCAGGTTCGCGGCCAGCCTCAGCTCTCTCTCTCTCTCTCTCTCTCTCCCTGTCTCTCTCCCCCCCCTCTCTCTACTTAGTGAGGCCCTCTGCAACTTCGTGAGACCCAGTTTCAAAATAAAGTATAAAAAATAGGGCCGGGAGTGTAGCATGGAGGTAGAACACCCTTGGGTTCAATCCCCGGTACCACACACACACACACACACACACAAAAACAAAACAAAAAACATATATGCACCTAATGCTGGAACACCCAATTTTATAAGTCACACATTATTAGATTTAAAGGAAGAGATAAGTCCTAATACAATAATAATGGTAGGATAATTCAAAACCCCACTTTCACTAGTGGAAAGATCAGCCAGACCAAGAAAAACAAACAAATAAATATAAGATGAAAGCACAGCCTCTTCAATAAATGCTGCTAAGGAAACTGGTATCCATATGGAGAAGAATGAGACTTGACTCCAGTCTCTCCTCCTATACAAAAAGAAGAAATATGAATGGCCAAAACAAGTATGTAAAATATGCTTATCATCACTAGCCATCGGGGAAATGCAAGTAGAAAATCAGAAGGAGACGTCATTTTACTTCTGTAAAAAGTTATTATCAAAAAAGTAAAGAATAACAAATGCTGGTGATGTTGCAAAAAAGGAACTCTTAAATATTGCATTATGTAGAATAGTATGGAGGCCCCTCAAAAAATGAAATATAGATCTAACATATGATATGATCACAACTATCATAGCAGTATTCCAGTACTGGGTATATGTCCCATTACTGGGTATATATCTAAAGGAAATGAAATAACTGTGTCAAATAGGTGCATGCTCTCACATATTTATTGAAGCACTATTCACATTAGTTAAAATATGGGATCAACACAAGTGCCCATTAATAGATGCATGGATAAAGAAAATGCGGTATAAGCCGGGCGTGGTGGCGCACGCTTGTGATCCCAGTACTTTGGGAGGCGGAGACCGGAGGATCCGAGTTCACAGTCAGCCTCAGCTCTCTTGCTCTCTCTTTCTCCCTGTCTCTCTCTCTCTCTCTCTTTCCCTGTCTCTCTCTCTCTACCTAGTGAGGCCCTCTGCAACTTCGTGAGACCTGGTTTCAAAATAAAGTATAAGAAAAGATGGCTGGGGGTGTAGCGTGGAAGTAGAACGCCCCTGGGTTCAATCCCTGGTACCGCAAAAAAAAAAATGTGGTATATATGCAAAATGGAAAATTATTAATCCACAAAAATGATTTGAAATCCTGTCATTTGTGGCAAAATGAATGGAACCAAAGGACATTATAGTAAGTAAAATAAGCTGGTTACAAAAAATATATCACATGTTCTATTTTATATGTGGAATTAAAAATTTGACCTCAGCCAGGTGTGGTGGCACACACCTATAATCCCAGTACCTGGGAGGCTGAGACAGGAGGATTGCAGGTTTGCAACCAGACTCAGAAACTTAGTGAAACCCTGTTTTAAAATAAAAAAATAAAACAGGGATGGGGGTCTAGCTCAGAGGTAGAATGCCCATTGATTCAATCCCTAGTACCAAAAAAAAATAGTTCAACCACAAAGTAGAAGAGAATATGATCATAATTACTAGAGGCTAGGAATGGTGTGTGTGTGTGTGTGTGTGTGTGTGTGTGTGTGTGTGTGTTCACTATAATTCACAACAAACTACTGTATATTTTATGAGAAACGAGAGGACATGAGTTTGAAGCATAAGGAGATGGAAATGCTAATTACCCTGATTTGATCAGTACACATAACATACATATATTGAAATATTTCTCTGTATCCCATGCATATATGTAATTATTATGTTAATTAAAATGAAAAATGAAGACTCATACTGGTAAAAATAAAAATATTAGAGTACCTGGAGGATCACCAAAAGATGGAAAAGATGTCATGAGGAACAGAAGAGTGCCCCAACCAGAAGAATGCAGACAATATGCCTGGTTTCTGGGGGCTTGTGGCATTTCACATTTGTTCCCAATGCTGCTAATCCAGATGCCTAGGAAGACCTCCAGAATTAGGAGAAATAGTGCAGGCGCAAGACCTGTGTGACCAAATAGGAGACAATAAGCCCAAAAGACAGGAGGACACCTGCTCAGGAAACACTGGTTCCTACAGGCTGAAAAGGAGAGGAGAAATTTTTAAAAACTATATTTAACATTCATAATTAAACATATTGCATACCCGGATTGGTGGGATACACTCAAATGTTTTACTTTGTCAAACTATGAGAAATAGACACTTTAGATACATTTATTTATTTATTCATTTATGTATGTATGTTTGTATGTATTTATTTATTTATTTTGCGGTACTGGGGATTGAACCCAGGGACATTCTACCTCTGAGCTACACCCCCAGTCCTATTTCTTTTATTCTTTATTTTGAAACAGGGTCTCACTAAGTTGCGGAGGGCCTCACTAAATAGCTGAGGCTGACCATGAACCCAGATCCTCTGGTCTCAGCCTCTCAAGTACTGGAATTATAAGTGTGCACCACCACGCTCGGCTTAGACACATTTATAATGCAAAACAGAGGTTGGGGAGGTGACTTGCCCTTACAGTCACATAGTAAACAAGTAGTAAAGCTATGGCCAGAGTGTAGATTTCTGATTCCTTAGATTCTTTTTAAACTTTATGAAAACATTAAGAAAGACATTTTAAAAATGTCTTTTGTTTTTATCAACAAAAAGATTTTCCATTATATTGGGATAAAATAAAGGCACATGTTCTTTTACAGTGAGAGTTTCTAGGATGTCTGTGAGTTTTATGAGAGTTACCTTTTTTTTAATTTTTCTGGATTGCTCATTTTGTTTAGTGTTTCAAATACAAAAGCCACCTGTGAATCGGCTTTAGGGTTTTATGTTCATTGTCTTCTATGAATGTTGCCTCACATTAGAGTTGGCTGCCATTTTTCTGGTGTACAGTTAGAAGCATATAATGATGATAATAACACCTTACATTTATGGACTGCTTCAGTTTCTAAGTGCTTCCACATCCATTATCTTATAAAAGCCTCACAATAGCTCAGGAAATTCATTCACTGATACTTCGCTTTATTCATGACTGTCATATTGAGGCTAGTCATGTACATTTTTGCTTATTTACATGGTTGGTTAGTTATGTAAAGCTTTAAACAGACAAACACAAAGATACAAAGGAAAGAGAAGCTGAAGTATTATTTATAATCCTGAATAGCTGGCTTTCGTTTTTTGTTTCTGTTTTTTCAATTGGCTGAATCACCAAAAGTTTGCCTTATGTCTCTAGGAATTAATATTATTTAAATATATATATTCTTTATATCTATCAGAGTTCTACAAATCACAACCGGGGTAGTGTATGAATATTTTTAAGTGTAACCAATTTCAAGGTATCATTTGTGAATTTGGAACAAGTATTTTAATAAGACTAAAAAGTCCATGAAAAACATTTTGGAAGTGTGTTTTTAATAAGAATACTGAATGCATATTTGCCCCCAAATTTTTAAAGAATATGATAACTCGATTAATCAAATAATTGTTTTTCAAAATTAGTCACACTATATGAAGATCCCTAATTTGAATTAAAAGGAATGTAGTAACATATTATAACTCTAAAATTATTCTAAATATAATTTCTTTTTTTAAATTTCAGAGAATAAAACTATGGCATCTTAAAAATAATTAATACAATTTCAAGTAAATCTGGTTGAATTTTAAGCTACTTAAATATTCAGTTCACATAGAAATTACCTGCTTAATTTTTTCACCCTTTGTGTAGGTTCTGTATACTAAGTGTATACAGAAAAAAGGCTTTATTTTTCTTTATTCATCTCATATTTCTGAGAAAAAATGTATGAGCAGACTTGGATAAAAATTAATCTCCATTTCCCCTTCATTCCTTTGTTATGGGGTGGTCTCATAGTCTTTGTATAAATTTGTAGTATATAAAAAAGCCTAACCAATAGAGAGATGTTGATTTAACATCAAAATAACTCTTGAAATTTGTGATGCTAAGCCAGGTGTGGTGGCACACGCTTGTAATCCTAGGATTTGGGAGGCTGAGACAGGAGGATCACAAGTTTGTGGCCAGCCTCAGCAACTTGTGAGGCCCTCTGCAACTTAGTGAGACCATGTTTCAAAATAAAGAATAGCTTGGAGGCAGAATGCCCTGGGTTCCATTCCCAGTACCACACACACACACACAATTTGTGATGCTGAATCTTATTGTCTTTGTCTCTTAGGCTTTCTGAGGTAGTTATCATTCTCCCTTTAGAACAGTATTAAAGTACATATATTGAAGAAACAGTCCCCTATGCATGTTAGACATATTATCCTTAATTTTAAAATTATTTAGACATCTCTTGAAGCTCTGTTTCCAAAATACTATATATAAAATTATATATAAAATTAAAATAAAATTATATAAAAATCAACCCTACCTAGTTAATTTGAGATAGGTTAAAATAATACTGAACAGAATCCAACATCCTTGGAAAACAGGTCGTTTTTGAAATAAACATTGTATGTCTTTGGGTTAATAGGTAGATTGCATATATTATTTTGTTATTTTGAATTACTAGGGATGTGTAAAAGTTAGCTAAATTTGAGTTATTAGTAAAAATGGAAAAGCTTTTGATGATGCTGCTGATTGATCTGAACTGTACTAGAAGATACTTTAATTGGAAACTGCTAGTATGCAGTTTAATATCTGACCCTCAAAGTTTGATGGTATAGAGGTCACAGGCGTCCTAAGGCCTGACTAACACACCTAATGTAAAGAATCAAATAATGAATGAATGTTGTGAATATACCTAATATGCTCTGACATCTTTCTCCCGATCCTGATCTATCATAGAATATGGTAACCCATTTGGATAAAAATTCCATGATTTGATTTTGGTTATACTCAACAGTGTTTTCAGTGAGAATTTTTTATATTAAATTCTGATAAATTAACAAACATTTAAAGCGCTTTGTGAAAAGAGGTAAGATGAGGCAGCATAATTTACTCTAAATTTTTATCTTTTCCTTGGAAGCCAATCTCTCTTGAATCTATTTAAAATTTTTGAACAACCCCACTTTTCTGTGACCAAATTGATCCGATTTGATATCCACAAATAGACAACAGTGGCTGTAAGCCAATGGCAGGAAGAATGGTAAAGTACATACTGTGAGAGATGGAGCATTTGGGGGGGTACTGGGGATTGAACCCAGGGGCATTCTACGTCTGAGCTACACTCCCAGCCCTTTTTATTTTTATTTATTTATTTATTATTTGTTTGTTTGTTTTGATATTGAGGATTGAACCCAGGAACCTACTATTTTTGAGCTACAACCCCAGCCCTATTTTAATTTTTATTTTTAAAATAAAATTATAACCTATTTCACTAAGTTGAAGAGGGCCTCTCTAGGTTGCTGAGGCTGGTCTGGAACTTGCGATCCTCCTTTCTCAGCCTCCCAAGTACTGTGATTACAGGTCTGTACCACCGTGCCCTGCTAGAGATGGAATGTTTTTAATATGAGAAGAGGACAAAGCTCTTACTGCATTGTGGGTAATGTGGATGGTACTGTAAACCCTTGGGAAATATACAGATGAGAATAATTACATATCACCATTTGTTCTTATTCTTCTAATTTATTTAAACTCTGATAATAAAGGAATGGTCTTTTAAAAAACACGAGACCTCCTTTAAGAATCTGGTTGATATGAAAACTTAAATATTGCAATGATTATTTTTGAGACAAAATTGATTCCATTTTTGTTCTGTTACATGTACTATGTATAAAAAAGCAGATGCTTGACTCATATATGAATTTATTTTAATAGTTTTCATTAGGTCTTTATCTGTAGGTCGGCAGTGTGCTTCCACAGATACAGTCAACCATCTGTTCTTTGGATCTGATCTTCATGTGTCTTACAGGAGTGTATTAATTTTATTGGATGAGTCATTAATACAATTAGAAGTTTGTTTGCCCTGGGAATGTTCCAAAGAGACAGATTTCATCAGTAAAAAACGCCCACTCTCTTGCTAAATGATCTTTATATTTTTTATGTAATTTCTCCTGTTTATTTAACAGTCATAGATTTTGGAAAGCATATTACAGAAGAGTTTCTGGTTTCTAGAAGAGAATTAATTTTCCTCAGGGTATCTGTGAGTTATACTCAGAAATATTCATAAACTGAATTTTTAAGAATTTGCCTTTTTTAGCCAGAGGAGCAATAGAACTTTACGTCTGTGTTGTCACGTTTGCATCCATTTCTAAAAGGATGCACTGTGAAACCTTTATGGAATATTTATGGACTTCTGACTAAAAAAAATAAATGTATGAGATGTAATATTCGCCATAAAGGCAGTTCCCTCAAGATCTCAGCTCCACAGACTAGTAAATGAGGCGCCATCAGAAATAGCCTCAGCTCCTTCAGTAACTGGGCTGCTGCCCAGAACTAGGTAAAATTGATCCTGTGTTTCAGAAATTCACTTCCACCACTGTTTGAGAATTATCATAGGACAGACCTTTCTCTTGTGTAGCTCAAAGATCTGTATCCTCCAGCGATCTGAAGTTGCTCTTTGCTTTAGTGTTCTAAAACAGTATCTTGAATCCTCTTTTGGGGTGTCACTGGAGATTGAACCCAGGGGCACTCTACCCCCAGCCCTATTTTATTTTTATTTTGAAATTGGTTCTTGCTAAGTTACCGAGGCTGTCCTGGAATCTGGGATCGTCCTGTGTCAGCCTCGCAAGTACTGGGATTATAGGGGTGCGCCACTGCTCCTGGCTCTGCGCCTGGCTGCCTTGAATCCTCTTGCCACCGGCCATGGGAAATCTCATGTAATCTCTCAGGAGATGCCAAGGGGCTCACCTCATCCTTGCAGTCCAGTCTGACCTGCTTCTTACCCATTATTACTTCTGTCCCTCAGGATGCTGATGGTTTTCAGTATTCAAACCAGTCGGAACAGTTTTCAGAGTCCTTCATTTCCCCAAAGTTTCACTAACATAAAATCATTTTTAGTGGATTTTTACTGAAGATTGGTTTGGGAATAACAGAAGGGAATTACAAGCAACAAAATAAAATGGAATATTAAATATTATTACCCTAAAATGCAATCAGAAATTCCTGAAAATTTCTGTTCTTAGACCCTTTTATTTCCATTTTCTTGAGCTACAATATATCTTTCTCTCCTCTACATTCTTTTTGTTTGTTGGTTGGTACTAGGGATTGAACGCAGGTCCATTCTACCTCTGAGCTATAACCCCAGCCCTTTTTATTGTTTTATTTTCATACAGGGTTTCACTAGATTCCTGAGGCTGGCCTCAAACCTGCAATCCTGTGTCAGCCTCCCAAATACTGGGATTGCAGGCACACGCCACCATGCCGGGCTCCTCTACACTCTTGAAAGACTGCGCTTGATTGAGCACTGGGCAGATAGACTATGTAACTTTGGGAAATTTACTTAAATACTGTTTACTTCTCTATAAAAAAGCCAAATATATAACTTTCAAGATTGGTGAGAAATTAAAAATACTGATGAAGTGTAACAACTCAATAACATGACCACTCTTTCTTCCATCTTTTGCTCTCTTGCTCTTTCTTAATAGAGGTGTCATTTTACTCACTGGAACTATTTTCTCCTTAGAAATATTTCTAACTTCCCAAATGCATGGGGTGTCCTCACTTAGAGTTCAACAGGCTACTGTATCTGCCCAACCTACAGTCTAAGAAGAGCCCTCCATCAGCTTTAACTATTACCTTCCTTCATTACTTGGAGCCAGTTTTTGGTCTCTGCATAAAAACAAAACAAAACAAAACAGCTCAAATTCTGAGATTTTAAAATCTTCTGAAAGAATTAGACTTTTAAACTTTTTCCTTTCTACAAATAACCTCGATTTCCTTCTACTTCCTCTTATTCTCTTTATAACAATTGAATTCCTACTTATGTCTCTTGGTGATTTTTAATTATTTTCAGATGCCAACTCTGGATTAATAAATCCCACCAGATGGCCATTTAAGATTCATAAAAATTATATTTAAGACATTAGCTCTACTCGTAAGATAATCCTGGTAATAATATTTGGTACAGAATATTTACTACTGAATAGATGCCCCAATTTTAAGCTTGACTCAGGTCTAATGATTGAGTGGCTGATAATTATTTACATATTTTTGTGAACAATATCTGGCTAACACCCTGTCTTACTTCATATTCACATGGTATCATTTTGCCAATAATTCAATACTAATGTTTCTCAATTTCCCAGATTTAAAAATTGGGTGTAATTTAAGGATTCATGCAGATTTATTTTAATCATTGAAGCATATGATTAAATTATCCTTGAAAATTTCCTTGGATTATCATTCTATCAAATGCTAGGTAAGTGAAGCCAATTTTTAAGAAGTAACCATTAGAGAGTGATATCAGCAAGGTTGTATAATAGAGGGTCCTGCCTATAGGGCTCCTTGTAGAAATACCAACTGGCAACTATCCACAGATAAGAATGCTTCTATGGAAATTCTAGAACACTGAGGTAAGACTGAAGCACCCACATGGGCCATTAAAACCACAAAAAAGCCACATTAGAAGGATAAGAGGAATGGTTTCACTTTGACACTGCCCCTTATCCCAAAAAACACCACACCAAGAGTGTTTTCATGGGCCTATAGTTTCCCTAGTGAGAAAAGATAACCCAACCAGGACATCCAGCTTCCCCAGTGTTTTGGAGTACAGCCAAGAAAGTCTACTTATGTTTCTCCTCACAGGGCGCACTGGGGAAATTGGCAGGACTAGTCCACTTGAGGTCATCTAAAAAGGAAGAGAGGAGATGGAGCTCATGGTGACAATCAGATTTGGGCAGAGGTACCACATCCCTGCCAGCCCCATGGCCCAAGCAGAGCACAGCCAATAGATCTGCCAACCCTTAGAGTTGACCCAGTGCCCTGGTCTCACCAGGGAGGATGGTCAGCAGTTCTTTCTAGCTGGAGTCCCTAGCCAGTGGTCCAGTTTAACCATGGAGCAGAGTCATTCCTCAGGCTGGGAGTCCATCCAGAAACTCCAACCAACAGCAGAACAGAGCCTGTGGGCTTGAATCACTAAGAAGTCCACGCCCAGGAGCAATGTCCTGTTCATAGCTTTTTGATGGTCAGGAATGGTAAATAAAATGAAACATAGACTTGTTTATTTTTTACTCAGCATTTAATCATGTTAGTTCCCCTACAGAAAAGTTAAATGAATTATTCAGTAAACACCCATATACTCATGACCTCAGTTCTGTAATTGTTGAAAATAATTCATTTTCTATAACTATTGGAAACGTCCACCATATTCCTTCTTTGACCTGATTTTTGAAAGGTTTTTAATTGAAATACTATCTACTTCATCAATCTTCTTCCCACACTTTTTCTCCAAGCTTCAGAACATATGAAATAAATCTGCTTAATTTATGACTATTAATCTCAGTATCTATAGTCACTTCATTTTCCAAATTTGTTTTTAAATAGTTTTAAACCCTGAAATTTTTTTATTTTAATTGTCCTTTTATATTTTTGTAACATACATAAAAATTTGATGTATTTGTGGAATAAAATGTCATATTTTGATACATTGTGTAATGTTTAAATCAAATGATTCAACAATTGATTTCCTCAAACAATTTTTATTTCTTTATGGTATAAACATTGAAATTGCTTTCTTCTAACTTTTTGAAATATGCAGTACATTATTTTGTCTGTAGTCATCCTACTGTGCAACAGCACATCAGAACTATCTAACTCTTAGCCGGGCATGGTGGCGCACGCTTGTAATCCCAGTACTTTGGGAGGTGGAGACCGGAGGATCCGGGTTCGCGGCCAGCCTTAGCTCTCTCTCTCTCTCTTTCTCTCTCTCTCTCTCCCTGTATCTCTCTTTCTCTACTTAGTGAGGCCCTCCACAACTTCGTGAGACCCGGTTTCAAAATAAAGTATAAAAAATAGGGCTGGGGGTGTAGCGTGGAGGTAGAACAACCCTGGGTTCAATCCCCGGTACCACAAAAAAAAAAAGAACTATCTAACTCTTAGTAATCGTTGATCAATTTTTTCCCAATTCTTCCTTCCCACCTCTCTTCCTAGTCTCTGGTAACCACCTTTACCCTATTAATTTCTGTTAGATCAACTTACTGTGCCTGGTTTGTTTCACTTAACATAATGATCTCCAGTTCTGTCCATGTTGTTGTGAATGACATGTTTTCATTCTTTTTTTAATGGATGAATTGTCTTGATCAATTTAAGATTAAAGGTTGACCTGAAGGTTTAAACTCCAAGCTACTATTTGTGTGTTTTTCTTTATAAAATTTTCTTTATAAAATTTTCTTTATAAAATATCAGTGTTCCTTAGTCTTAATTTTATATTAATCTCATATATATTTAGATTCAGTATTCTTGAGGGCAGATACTGTATCTCACTCACAACCCTTTGTGCTTCTCATTGTACTCAGCTGCAACTAAAAATATGGTGTTGAATGAATACTGAGATGAAATATAGACCATGCTAGCCTTTAATATGTCCCTATGTTAATGCAACAAACACATTGAATATTTAGTTTATGGAGTATTAGGTTATGATGAGGTTGGACATAGCTGTTCAATACATATGAGAAAATAATTTTAATTGCCCTCTTTCAATAAATTATATATTCTTTCTCGTGAAACATCTGTCATCTCTCTACTCCTAGAAAAAAAGTGCATTCTCTATCATCTATCTATCCATATATCTATACTATATCTTTCCCTTTCTCCCTCTGTGTGTGTGTATATATATATATACATTTATATGTGTGTGTGCATGTGTATGTGTAGATATATAATATAGATACAGATATATAATAGATAAATAAATAATAGCTAAAACAATGCTAAAGGGATAGTCATTAATATCTTAAAGGTGTTCTCTACACTAAGTTGTTATCTTTTAGTGACACTTTTCTAAACAACCATAGACTTTGGATACTTTGATTCGTAGATATCTACAGAAAATTTGTGTTTGCAAATATTGTTAAAATTCCTCAATAAAAACAACAAAAAAATAAGTTGTGATGATCGAGGCAAGTATATTTAGAACTCTTTGCTATGGCAAGTAACCCCTCTTATTTTTATGGCTTGAAGAGAGGAGAAATTATCAGTATAATAAGTTCAATTATAAACACTTAACTTCTGAGCAGTTTTTATTTTATTTTAACAGCTGAGATACATGAGTTAATATAATTATTGTAATAATTAAAGTTGTTGTAGCACTTCCTTAAACATTTACTTTCTTCCTACAAGTACTAAAATATGTAAAATACTTTGTTTTCATATTCCTGTTCTTCTTTGGGGAGCTGATAAGAAGGAAAGAATGAAACTCCCTTCATAGTTTTACTTCCTGAAATGGTTTATTTTCAGGCAGTCCTTCCCCAAGGTCAGACTCTCTCCTTCACAAGAGTAATATTCTCTTGAACCTATCTTTGACCCAGCTATACCACTTCTCCATATCTTTCCAAAAGAACTGAAGGTAGAATTCTATAATGATACATGTATATCCATGTTTATTTTTTTTCTTTTTTTTTCGGTACCGGGGATTGAACCCAGGGGCGTTCTACCTCCGCGCTACACCCCCGGCCCTATTTTTTATACTTTATTTTGAAACCGGGTCTCACGAAGTTTTGGAGGGCCTCACTAAGTAGAGAGAGAGAGAGAGACAGGGAGAGAGAGAGAGAGAGAGAGAGAGAGCTGAGGCTGGATGCGAACCCGGATCCTCCGGTCTCCACCTCCCAAAGTATTGAGATTACAAGTGTGCGTCACCACGCCCGGCCTATATCCATGTTTAGAACAGCACAATTCACAATAGCCAAATTATGAAACCAACACAGGTGTTCAACAGATGAATGAAAGATGAAAATGTGGTATGTATACATAATGGAATTGTGCTCATCTGTAAAGAGGAACAAAATTGTTTCATTTGCAGGAAAATTGATGGAACTAGAAAATATGCTAAGTGAGATCAACTAGTCTCAGAAAGTCAAGGGTTGTATGCTTTCTCTCATGTGTGGAAGCTAGAGAGAAAACAGGAAAATAAGGGACTAGATAAACACAGAGAGAGACCAATAGAACAGTGGAAGGGACTGGGGAGAGTAGTGGGGAAGGGAAACGTGTATCAAGGAAGGTAATAGTTCAAATAATGCTTTGACCATATATAAAGTTATTACTACCAGTTTTGTTAGCACATATGGAGAGGGAGGAGAGGTAGCGGAGTGGGATGCAGAGGGAAGTACACTGAGAGCCCTGTGCATGTATGTTCCTATCACATTGGACCTCGGTATGATGTATAATTGCAATCACTAATAAAAGCACAAAAAAATGGAACCTACCTTTGAAGACTCAGTGTTGTTGAGCTTTCTTAGGTGAGACAAGCTACTCTTGTATCTATCTGCCTGGAGCAACTTAGTCTAGAAGACACTTTTAAGATATTAATGTCTATTCCTTTAGCTATGTTGAAGATAAAGTCAAAAGTAACTTTAGTCTTATATAATTCATAATATTGGAAGTTGATGCCCTTTTTAACTATGATAAAAGCACTGTGATTAGAGGTGGTCTCAGTGAGAGATCACATCCTGTGCATTCTTTCCAGAAGCTATCACATAGAGCAGAATATTCTTCAGAGGATCTCATTTTGTAACTGTCATGGATTAATCACTGGGATGGTGAATTTGGTAGTAATTAAATTACAAATGTAACCAATGTATATACATATAGGAAAGCAAAGGTTCAACTAAATATTAATTAGCTAATACAATTAAATATCAATAAATATTAATATAATTCAATAATAACTGAAGAGAGTAAGATATTGCTTCCAATATCTAAAAAATGAGCATCAGTTTATATAAATAATAATTGAAATAGATTTCATTGGGTGACACAATAGATATTAATATATATATGAACTATAACTGTTATACATTTTAGTGACATTTAAGAAGTTCAGCTATAATAACATTGATTAAATATTTAATCCATAATAACATATTTTGCCTTCTTTGAATGTAGAATTATTTTCCAGTTAGACTATAATGCACTAATAAAAGTATATAAAAATAAGTAAATAAAAATTCCCAAAATAATATCAACTTGTTTTCTATACTATTATTTGAGGAAATATCAAAAACTTTCCCAATTTTATTGAAACTAAATTTTACAAGAAATAAATTTGTATTTATTTGACATTCCATATTCTATTATACATTAATAAAAATGGAAATCTAAAGTAAGTGACTTTGCATATTGGAGCAGTGAGGTTTGGAAGTGGCAAAAGCCAGACCTCATTTCAAAGAGAGAACTGCAAACTTCTCTTATATGAGTTCCACTGCAGACTTGCAGCATTTTTATATGCAAACCCAAAGCAAACTCTTTCTGAGACAAGTAAACTAGAAGGTCTAAGACAAAATAGTATGTATGCATATTTTCTTTCTATACATATCCAAGGCAGCCATCAACTGAGACTAGAGATAAAATGATTAACCCTCACTGAGTTATGAGAAGTAGCCATGACAAGCAAAAGCCAATATTACGATGGAATATTAGGACATAAAATCTATTAATATCTGTGGCAGGTTGTGCTTTCCAGTGAACAATATAGTGATAACTTTGTAGAGTGGAACAAGATGACATATTGCCTGATAGTAAATATATTTTAGCAATTTCAAGGTATGTCAAAACTTGTGGGAAGTTTCCGGGAACATTAAGGAAGTTAAATTTTTTAAAGTTCTATCATATATTTTTATATTTATTGACAGCACAAATTTATGATTTATCAATACCAAGTGATCCATAAATTTTCATTAGGTAGTTTGAAATATAGTAAACATTTTGTGCTGTTTGTGGCTTAAAATATTGTTTGTATGATTTTGTACTTTTCTTTTTTCTATCTTTTTATTTATTTTTTATTGGTGCATTATAACCATACATCTTGATGGGTTTCAGGGTGGTAGAAGTATACATGCACACATCGGTCAATTAGCCCTCCACCAATTCCCGCCCCATTGCCCCCCTTCCCTCCTTCTCATGCTTAGCATAGTCATTGACTTTGATAAATTTGTGTATGCACATCCTGTACATTAGAGTGTTTCCTTTCCCCCTCTCTCATCTCCCTCAAGTAGGTCACCTTCTTCACTCATCTAAGGTTTTCTCTATCTTTGTACTTTTCAAAATATGTTGCTTTGTAACTATTTGCTTTAGATATTTTACACCATTCACTTTTCATCCTTTTCCCCTTCTCAGATTAGGCATCGATAGAATGGAAGATTAATTTTAAAATAAATGATTGATTGAGATTATTGCTGCTGTTTTTGTCATTATTTTTATTATTAGTAGTAGTAGTAGTGGTATTGATGCTAGGAATTGAAGTCAGGCCCTCTGAGTTCTTAAGCATGTTTTCTATCACTGACCTACTCCCTCAGCCCTTCATTCAGAAATTGTTTCCATTTACTTCTTTAGGAAGTACACATAATCCCTGGAAATGAAGTATAACTTTCACAAATTTGCACAAGTTCGACAAGCCAATAACATCTTAGGGCAAATGCAGGTTATATCTGCACTTTCCAAATGATGAACACTTGAATCATGGTTAGTTTGAGTAGAGATTCATGGTTAATGGAAGAGAAACAGAATCTCAGAAAGTGTCTGGAAAAAAACAGGTTGGAAACTGTCAGTAATTTTTATATTGATTTCATATTGAAATAAGAATCCCTTGCATATTTTGGATTAATTTTTTGTTTTAAAATTAGTTTCACTTTTTGTAAGTTTTTAATATATCTACTAGAAAATTAAAACTTGTGTCTGTGGCCTTCATTGTGTTTCTATTGGCTAGTTCCAAATTAGTCCCTCACCTGCTGGTACCTTGCATGTGTTTTATTCACTGTGAACTTGTACTGACACATGAACCAGTAAACTTGTAAAGACCTTTCCACTCTCACATTGACTGGGAGGGGAAGTCCAGGCAATCAATTATTCACTGTGGATCACTGAGGAAGTATTTAGTGGATCCCAAGAGAAGTGTTGAATGGAGGGCAGTTTTAGGTAGACGGGCCTCTGACATGTCCTCTACTTTAAAGGGTGTGTCATCCTGTTTCAATCTAGGCAAACATCATTGTATTCCCTCCTGTTGCCTGGCTGTGTATTTTCTCTCAGAAACAGACATGCTCCCCAAGACTCATGGAAAGAGATATGTTGATTATATTTTGATTTCAATTCATTTTTGACACAATATTCCCCATATTAATGTGGCTTCAGTTATTATAATTATTTTTGTTATTGTTATCTTTACTGCCAATGTTATACCCTTCCCAAGGGAACTTAAATACTTTCCATCAATGAATAAATAATCAAACAGCAAATGAGACTGGCATTTGCAGAAATGGAACTGACAGCAAAATCATGGGTAATTATCCAAGCCCGTTTGGCAGGGGAAAACTATTAAAATGCTAACAAGATTAACAGTAGATTTGTGGAAAGTATAGGAGCCAAAACCTTTCTGTTTGTTTATTATCTAGTTTGTTAGTGTGCTTTCTGTCAAGCAAAGATACCGACATGCTTTGGCTACGACCGTCAGGATTAACTCATTTGGCTACTTAGCCCTTCAGGATGCTGGGAAGATGAGTTAGTTGTAAGATGGTATGAGCTACGCCTTGATGCAGCTGTGATGATGCTATGCTCTCTCAAGCTGAATATTTATTTAGAAAGTAATCTCAAGACCAAAGTAAAGGACTCAGCTCCAAGAAAATATCAGCCAGAGTGTCTTTTCATGCAAACCAAAGAATGAGTGGTTTTATTTTTGGTATCACCTTTTATCAATCCATTTAAGAGCTACTGTGTATAAATGCATAATGCTAACTCCAATTCAGAATTTACTTCAGAATTTGCTTCGCTACCTTGCTCAGTGGACTTTAGTAAGATATTCTTATGTGGAAGTCACTGAGCTGAACTTTCTAGAAAATACAAAGAATCCTTTTTTATTGAACGCAGGGGACAATTTACTAATGAGCTTTATCCACAGCCCCCCCCCACATATCTATATGTATGTGTGTGTGCATTTTTTCAAAAATATACATATATATACGTGTGTGTGTATGTGTGTGTGTGTGTGTGTGTGTGTGTGTGTGTGTGTGTGTGTGTTTCTAATTTGAAACAGGGTCTAGCTAAGTTGCAATGCTTTGGCCTTGAACCTGTAATCCTCCGGTCTCAGCCTCCCAGGCACTGGAATTACAAGTGTGTGTCCCTGCACCAGTTAAAGAATTCTTCTTGACCAGAGATATCTCATACTCCAGCTGTAAGTTTCCTTATGTCATAGTGGGAATGGCTCCATATACATCTGGATAGTAGATGAATTCTTAATTGTATATTGGTGCAGTCATTGCTCATTTGTGACACAGAAAAACAAGGGCAATTCGGAAAACTGCAGTCCACAGGGAATCCTCAGACTCTCTGAACCACTTGCATTCTGTTCTAACCTTCCCTTTTTATCTTTTCCCTAAAGATCTTGTATATATATAAAGTATATCCATTTAAGAGCTATTTGGGTATAAATGTATAAATGCTAACTCCAATTCAGTATATATACATATATACATATATATATATATATATATGTATGTATGTATGTATACAGACTTTTATCAGTGCATTGTAATTATACATCCTAAATGTATCTTTCAAAATTAATAAAAATGAACTCATGTATGCCATATGTCGTTTGAGTGGGAAGGTGTGGAACACTCGTGTTTATTGTATCCCTGGCACTCAGTACAGATTGCAGTGCACTGCAGCCTCACCACCAGATGACTGGCCGGAGTGTAGCGAGCAAGTGTGTGCATGGGATGAGGATGACAGAAAAAGGAAAGCAAAGGATTTGCATCTTGCTGTGAGATGGACTTTTGGTTCATCTATTTACCTTTCTGTATGACTTATAGCATCATAACTGATAAGATAATCAAAAGGGGAAAGAATTCAAAATTCTTCATGCTACCAATTATACACCACATTCTAATTTTTGTAAGGTCAGCTAATTAAGCTGACTCTACCTTTAGTAAGGTCTGTTAATTAAGTATATTGATGTGTATTACTCTGTCATATGAATAAAAAAATTATTGTTAAATTATTATTTTTCATTCTTGTAAGTAGCTTCATTTATGGATATGTGTGAGACATATATGTACACAAATGCATATATATATGGATATACATGATACATGGATATATGTAATAGCTGCTATCATATTTTTCTAAATAAATTTGTTATTAAATTGCCTGAATTATTCAAGTCAATATTCCCTTTCCCCCTAAATAATTCCTCAGAACTGTGCTAAAATTCTCCCTGAGAATAAACTAAAAACCTAATCTGTTTTATTAGGCCTTTTCAGATATGAACATTGATTTTCTTTTTGAACCTCATCTTTTCTCCTTTTCCTTTGCTCTCTGTAACAATGAATTGCAAGTGTCATCTTCTTCTGTTTCTAGGACTTTATATGCATTGCAGCATGTAACCTGGCTAACTCCCATTCATCCTCTGTCCAAAGTTTATAACTGCTTTACTTGGGAGATATCCCTGATACCTTGGTATTCAATAGACGCCCCTGTTAGATGTGTGCTGCCATCATCAAGCCAATTTCAATTATTTAGATTTTTATCATATGTATTTTTATATTAACTAAATAATATACTTATATTGCTATCTTAGACTTAATAAATTTAAATAATGTATTTTGACTTCCTACAAGGTGATTGGGCATTTTGCTTACTTTCCTTTTTCTCTTTTTGGTACTGGGGGAATTCTACTTCTGAGCTATCACCCCAGCCCTATTTTATCTTTTATTTTGAAACAGGGTCTCACTAAGTTGTTGAGGGCATTTCTAAGTTGCTGAAGCTGATCTCAAACTTGTAATCCTCCTGTCTCAACCTCTCAAGTACTGGGATACTCCTGGATAGCAGGAGTGTCTTAGAGGTTGAAAAAGATAATATAGTCTTTCTTTTACAGAGATAAGAACCTGATGGGGAGGTGGGCATTACCAGATATTTGTGATGAAACCTGAGTACTTGACTAACCTGGAAGCTGTTTGAGAACCCACACTCTGTCTTTTTACTCACCACTGTTGCCCCAGAAACACCTCATATATATTTTATTGTGTCATATTTACTAAATAAATATGTATTGGATGAATAAGTAATTCAGGAAAGAACGATAAAGGAGATTTTGCCTATAAACTGAATTTCTTTATAGTTTACAAAATTGTTTGCTCTCAAGTGTTTATAGGAGGAACAGAATTAGTTGGTCTAATGTAATTTCTGCCTGAGATAATTGTTAAAGTAAACAAGCCATGAGAATTATGGCACCAAAGTTTCTTTCTCTTTTGCCATTTTCATATACAATGAGAGAACAAACATGAATATGATCTAGGGAGACCTTTCCACAGGCCTGAAGATAGAGAAGTGGCTTAGAGTATTTTGGCCAATAATGGTAAGAGAGTAACATTAACCCATCCACACATTCCTGAAAGATAATTTTATAACACCAGTAACATACACTTGTAAGTCAGTTGGCTAATCACAAAAGATCTATGGTTATGAAACTGACTGGCTTTGAGATGGAGAATATGCTTGTAACCTTGTTGACATCAGTCTACTATCTAATAAACTGAGCTGGATGTGGAGGGAGTACTGCCTTTAGAGAAGATAAAACCAGGCTTATGACCTATCGTTATGAAAAACTGGTCCTCACAGGCACATGTTTAGTCTTGAATTTGGACTAATTTTATGTAACATGGGAAATACTTAGCCATAAAGTCCACAGATATTAGAGTAGCCAGAGTTTATACCACTGACATAATCTAACCTAATTTTACAATCGGGGAAACTCGAACTGGGTGAAGTTAAAAGGCAGATATGTTGCACTGTTCTCTACTTTGTAGATATACACGTCCCTTGGCTCACTTCTGACACGACAATTTATGGAACTCACCACTTACATGTCAGGCTTGTCGCAGGAATTTAATCTTGAGATATCAAGGGATCATGTCTAAAGCTCTCATAATTTGGACAGTGCATACCTACTACTGTGTTTTGATAATGCCAAGTACTTATTATTAAATTCTGAGCAAATTAATTTGGGGGGGGGACCAGGCATAGAATCCAGTGGGGTTCTACTCTGAGTGATATCCACAGCCTGATTTTATTTTTTATTTTGAAACAGGGACTCACTAAGTTATATGCTGTCCTCGAAACTAAGATCTTCCTTCTCAGCCTCCCAAATATTCAGATTATAGGTGTGTGACACATACCTGGCTAAGTTAATCTTAACACAACATAATACCCTAACCCTTGTTTGAAAAATAGTTCAGGAAAAACCCACAAGGAACTCTCAAGGCCAAAACTTTCCCTAACAAAAATCAGGCTATCAAATGATAAAAAACAACATTTATTACTATATAAAAGGGAGACATTGATAAAGAGTTTGAATCAAAGAATGTCAGGGAGGTATATTTAAGTATGTGTTATTATTTTTGCTTTAAAGCGTTTCTTGCATGAATTAAATTTTGATAGCTAACTCTTCTATATTAAGAGCCTAGCTTATCAATGCAAATTATATATTGTTAAGTATTTATATATGTAATTGAAATTTAATCAAAGATTATCAAAGTTTATCCTACACAAATGTATTTATGTTGTGTGAAAGGAATTAAGCCCATTTCCATTTTTTATTTTTATTTTTTGTTGGATGGTGGTATTTTATATCTCTATGACCTTTTTTCATAGTTTTTCTCTTCTGTTTGATATATTGAGAAATTCCCATTGTAATTTGACCATATAGTGCTTTTTTGATTATCTTTTTTAGTCCTTTCCAGTTTTAGCTCATAGCCCAAGTCTGACTCACCAACCCCTACCCACAGTTATATGAATGGAGCAACTCAAGGGCTCATTTAGGGGGCAAGAAATAATAATTCATTTGGTTAAGTTTTTCCTAAGGATCTCAAAATATAAGGATTCTGCTTGTTTCTTTCACTCTCAGAGCTGTGAAAACAAATTCTGTAATATTCACTAAGAGACCCTCTTTTTTTAAACTTTCTTAACAGTTTTCTGCTTAAAGCAAGTGTTTGATGACCACAAGTGAAAGCTGGCCACCTCTATGGCTCTGTCCAAATTTACTGAGGAATGATAGGCTGGAAGAGGAGGCTGGCTTGGACATCTTTATACAGATGGTTTGCCCCTGCTGAGCTTGTCTCATGAAAAATGTTGCCTTATTTTCCCAAAATCCAAGAAGTAAAGAATTAATACCAGGCTTTGATGTACCAGCATCCATGGCTTTAGGGTTTCTTCTATTAGAATCACATATATCCATTTTCTAAATTGCATTTTGTGTGTGTATGTGTGTGTGTGGGGTACTGGGGATTGAATCCAAGGGCTTTCTACTTCCCAGCTACACCACCAGTCCTTTTTTATTTTTTGTTTCTTTGAAAACAGGGTCTGACTAGATTGCTGAGAGTCTTGCTACTTGCTGAGGCCTTCCTCAAACCAGCAATTCTACAGTCTCAGCGCCCCAGGCACTGGGATTTCAGTTCACCACCACACTCGGCTTTTTTTTTTAATGTGTTCATAGCATTCCTTATTTTTCTTCATTAGTGTATGAACTACCAAAAGCTGAGAACTTCTTGAGAAAGCAATCAATAAGGAAAATAATGAAGGGGATTGGTGACTTCTGTGTCCATGCCTCCCATCTGTGGGAGGTTTTGCTTTGCCTTCCAAGAACCTAGGAACTGAGATAATTCCTGCTAAAATTGTTGTGACCATGACCAGTGACACTCACCAAGCAAACACATTCTTTACCTTTCCCACTTCAGCATTCCTTTTGTCTTGGGAAACTAAAGTCAACATCAGTGCAAGAGTCATAGCCAATTTCTTTCTAGAAGAAAAAAAGTTTGCCTGTTTTATTTATTTTATGACATATGATAAGGCTTGAATACAAACAGCAAATTCATTTGTAGCTATTACACTGGGTTAGATTTTCTGGATTTTTCTTTAGGTTTGCAGAAAATAAGTCTTCTCTTTTTCATTAAAAAAAATAACCCAATTTAAAAAAAAGGGCAATTGAACTGAATAGATACTTCTCAAAAAAAGAAATACAAATGGACAATAATAACTGAAAAAAATTCATCATTAGCAATGAGGGAAATACAAATCAAAACTACATTGAGATCCCATCCAACTTAAGTTAGAATGGCAAACATCAAGAATCAAAACAATAATAAATGCTGGTGAGAAAGTGGAGAAATAGGAACCCTTATACACAGTTGGTCAGATTGTTAATTACTACAACTACTATGGAGATCAGTAGGGAGGTTCCTCAAAAGATTTGGAATGAAACCACTATATCATCCAGCAATACCACTCTTTGATATCGTTTCAAAAGAATAAAAGTCAGAATACTACAGTGATACACGCATAACCATGTTTATTGCAGCACAATTCACAATAGCCAAATTATGGAACCAACCTAGGTATGTGTCAACAGATGAATGGATAAAGAAAATGTGGTATATGTGCACAATGGAGCTTTATTCAGCCATAAAGAACAAAACCATGTCATTTACAGGAAAATGAATGGAAGTGGAGAATATTATGCTAAAAGAGATCAGCCAGTTACAGAAAGCCAAGAATGGTATGTTTTCTCTCATATATGGAAGGAAGAGAGAAAATAGAAAACAAAAAAGACTTCAGATAAATAAGTAGAGCGTCTAGTAGAATAGTGGAAGGGGGTTAGGGAAGGGAGTTGGGGGAGGAGAAAAAGGAGGCTTGAGGAAGGAAACAGTTCAAATAATGCTATATCCATATATGAAGGTATCACTACCGATCTCACTGATGGACAGGGAGGAAGGAGTGGGGTGGGATGTGGGGGGAAATATACCAAATGATGTGTGCATGAATGTTTGTATTCACTACGATGTATAATTATAATGCACCAATAAATGAATAAAAAATTCAACCAGCATGGCAAATTGGTAAACAATTATTTGAACAGATTTTTAAAGAATTAATTTTTGCTTGCTTTTTGTTTTAGATAGTTCTTTATGCTTCTTGAATATAGAGGAGATACAAAGTCTCCCAAATCTTCTCATTCTATAATGTGAAAAACATGAATTAAATGCTTATTATGTTAAATAATTTGAGTAAGACTTTGGGACAATATCAACAAGTTTAAAGGTAAAACATTTGAAATTTTTTGAATATGCACTTTATTTCGGGCAAATTGATTTTTTTCTTGACACCATACCATTGAATTCTTTAAATATCCTTGTTAGAAATGTTTAATATCTGACATTCCATTTACATCTGAGGCTGAAAGACTAAGGGAGGTTAAGCAACTACTCATGGTCATATCAATTCTAGACAATGAGGAACTAGTATTCAAACTTGGATGTGGTTCTGAAGTGGTTCTGTGCTGTTTTCTCCAGGGAGCCCAAGGGCTAGTGGGAAAAGTGAACATTCAGAAATGCCAGCACTCTTCAGAAGTACAATACTGGCTAAAAATATCTCTGATGAGTGAAAACTAAATATTTTTAAAGTCTATTTTATGAAACACAAGATTTCTAGGAGGGTAATTCAAAGTTTGGCTTAAACCACAGCTGTTTGGTTTAAATTTAATGTATGCTGAGGTTGACATGAGACCCTATCCACCATTAAATAATGTCTGATTCCAATTTTTTTGAATATCAGAACAACTTCATTATTTTAATTGATTGACATTCTAATTAGGAATTGGTTTAAATTTAGATAACCAATAAAATTATATGAACTGTTAGCCACTATTTTTCATATTTTCATGGTAACAATTATTAAAGAAAATAAAATTAATATACTACTTCAATGTAATAACTTTCTTTACATATGTTCCTCTGGGGTTTCTTAACATGAGTATTACTTTTAGGTGTAATTAGAGTGTACATGTAACTTAATATACTGATTTTTACATGTAACATCACATAACATTTTTAACTTATGAAAATTTAAACAAAAGAAGAACCTCCTATTATGAAACCTTTCTTCCCATTTGTTTTTTATAATATTAGATTTATCATTGTACACAAGAAAGCTTCAGTCAGTATCCATTTATATACAATTTTTATTCTTCTATAAAAGTGAAATGGTAAGTTTTCAGAAGTTTAGTTGCAAGGTAAACACTCAAGGGGAGTTGGTGTTTACAATTTTGATTAACATAGCTAAATCATTTTACATCTGTATTGTACCATTTTTTGCCAGAAGTGCACAGCCATGTCTACTTTTCCAGAGGGCTTTGTGCCAGGCACGATTTATTGCATTTAACACATATTACCTCATTGAAGCCTCACCCTGACCCTATGAGCTAGATACTATGTTACTACCCACCTTTTATTTTTTATTTATTTATTTATTTATTTATTTATTT
>PVJS01014145.1:0-40869 GCA_004027185.1 Glis glis
CCTGTTGTCTGTGAGCACGGAAGGAGGTAACTGCCTATCATAGCCCTCCTGAGGTTAGGTGGGGCTATCTGCGGGACCTCCCTCTGAGGGGTCCGCCAGTGCCATCTTTGCCATTGATATGCTGAGTCACTGCCACGTGGGAGAGGCCCGGTACTCGGTACTCTAGAGCAGGCTTCTGCTAGTCCACCAGGCCCTTTCATGGCACTGGGTGGAGACCCCAGCATTTATGTACTATTATGGAAAGACTACAAAGATCTATCAACTACAAATAGAAAAATGAATAAAAGTACTATATTAGGGGCCGGGCCTGGTGGCACACGCTTGTAATCCCAGTACTTTGGGAGGTGGAGACCGGAGGATCCGGGTTCGCGGCCAGCCTCAGCTCTCTCTCTCTCTCTCCCTGTCTCTCTCTCTCTACTTAGTGAGGCCCTCCGCAACTTCGTGAGATCCAGTTTCAAAATAAAGTATAAAAAAATAGGGCCGGGGGTGTAGCGCGGAGGTAGAACGCCCCTGGGTTCAATCCCTGGTACCGCAAAAAAAAAAAGTACTATATTAGTATTTTAGGTATGAAAGGAAAATGTGTGTGGACACATGTGTGTGTTTGTGTATATAAGCATAAGATCTCTGAAAGAATACATGTAATAAAAACCTAAATATATCATTGCATATGAGGATGAGAATGGAGAAGAATGCAGGTAAGAGGAAAGATTCTATTTTATACTTTAAATTTTTCAAACTGTAAAATGTTTCTTACTAAAAACCTAAGTTGAACACAAACACACACACACACACACACACACACACACACACACACACACACACTACATGCATACTTCCAGAAATACAGAAATTCATTGCATACAGCTTTCATAACTCTTATCTTTGAATCTAGTTCCACGTTTATAGCAAATGGATATTGAGTTTAAGGTGACCATGAGATTTAGAAAACCTGGCAAAGATGGCTAATCCTTCATCAAAAATAAAAACATTGACTGTAGCTGAGAAAATCTTTATATATTCCCACTAAACTGAAAGATTTCTAATAAATACCACTGCATTCACATAACACCTAGTTTTAAGCTTGACTTTCCTCTCTGAGAGAAAGATAAGGAGGACTTAAGAAAGGAGCTCGGATAAGGAGCTGGAGGACGTGTTCTAAGTCAGCGCGTGGAGGAGGGTTATATGTGCAGGTGTACCCCAGGCTCCAGGTGAGTGAGGTAGATTAGAATTCAGAAAAAATCAATCCTTTTCTGGCTTTGCCTTCAGCTGACTATCTTATCTTGGACATGTCTTCTCACCTTTCTGGACCTCACTTTGAAGAAGAGAACATAAGAGATGATCTCGAGGATCCTCTCAAGAACTTACTATCCCATTTTCTGGTGTAAAAAATTGATAGTTCCATCATGTTATGCAGTGCAAGTGTAAATGCATCTTTGTAGTGTGCCACGTTGAACAAGGTATCAGCAATGCCATGAAAACCTTAACTTTATATTAATCATCTTTTTTATAATTTTATTGGTGCATTGTAATTATATATCATACTGAGGTATAGAGTGATAGGATGTACATGCACACAACACTTGGTGCATCTTAATGGAGCATATAACTAACTCTAACTACAATGAAATAGTGATATAAGCTTTATTACACTAAAATAGAAGTCATTTTTCTGGCATGTAAATAAATACTATGTGTAGCCTAATACTTAGCATATGTAGTATGTTCTATGGGTTATAAATGACATAAATGCTGAGTGTGGTGGCCCACACCTGTAATCCTAATACTTGGGAGGCTGAGACAGGAGGATCGCAGGTTCGAGGGCAGCCTTAGCAATATAGTGAGGCTTTCATCAACCTAGTGAGACCCTGTTTCAAAAACAAAAAATAAATAGGGATGGGGTGTAGATTGGAGGTAGAATGTTCCTGGGCTCAACCCCCAGTGTACACACACACACACACACACACACACACAAATAAATACTGGGGAGGATGTGGAGAAGTAGGAACTCTGATACACTGTTGGTAAGATTGCAAATTAGTGCAACCACTTTGGAAAACAGTGTGGAGGATCCTCAGAAGACTGGGAATGAACCTACCATATGACCCAGCTATACCACTCCTGGGTATCTATCCCAAAGAATTAAAACTAGACTACCATAGAAACATACATATCTATGTTTATAGATGCACAATTCATATTGCCAAACTATGGAACTAGCCAAGATGTTCATCAGCAGATGAATAGATTACAAAGTTATGGGATATACACACAGTGGAATTCTACTCAGTCATAAAGAAGAACAAAATTATGTCATTTTTAGGGAAATGAATGGAACTAGAGAATATTATGCTAAGTGAGATTATTCAGTCACAAAAAGTGAAAGGTCAGATATTCTCCCTCATAGACGCTAGGGAGAAATTGGAACACAGGAGGGACTCCAGACAAAGGAGGAGAAACCTTAGTGGAGTGTAGGAGGGGACCTAATTGAGGGAGATGGGAGGTGGGAGGAAGACTTGAAGAGGGAAACATCTCAATGGACATGATGTACACGCACAAATTTATCAAAGCCAAAGTGGGGAGGGAGAAGGAGTGGCGTGGGAACTGATGGAGGGCTCAATGAGTGCTGTGTGCATGTATGCCTCTATCACCCTGAACTTCATCAAGATGTATGATTACAATGCATGAATAATAAAAAAAAGCTACTTCAATTTTCTGGGTAAGGTCTAAGAGAGGCTTAAATCTTATCTTCCAGGATTTGTTAAAGAGAACATGGGAGAAATAGTGACACATTTCCTTTTGAAGCATCCAAAGGAAGAAAGAGGGGCAAGTTGGGGTGGGTATGGCCCACAATGTTAAGGTGGTATAGAAGATTATCAAACGTGTGGGGACCTGCAGTTAATTTAGAATTAGGACTTTTTTTTTTTTGCAGTGCCTGGGATCATACTCAGGGCCTTACACATGCGAGGCAAGGGCTCTATGACTGAGCCACAATCCCAGCCCCAGCAATTATGAAATATTAAGTGTGACCAAGGATTGGTAAGAAATGGAGCTGGAGAAGTGAAGTAAGGAAAGATAATAAAAGCATGGCATTGCATTCTAATGGGCTTGGATTTATCGTCATGGCAATGAAGAGTCACTGGAGATTTTAAAGTAGGTGAGTAACATACGTTTTAGTTGGATCACTCTGACTATTATTAAGTATGAACCCAATAATGGGAGATTGGAGGCAGCTGGACTGGAATTTTATAATACTGGATAGACAAAGGGTGATAAATGCTTAAACTAAGTTAAAATCAGAAACTTGCAGTCACATATGAGGGAGCCTGGCTGTTCACTGATGGTATGGGCTTATATTAACTAAATCTTGGGGATTAGAAAGAATCCAATGACACCTCAGAAACGACAGAACTTTCCTTTCTTCTTTCTTTTTGGCTCCACCAAAAGTTAAACCACTTATGCAGCCATTCCTTTTGGTTTTTATGATATTGCTTCAGATTCTTGTTAGTATGCTCATTATGCTACTTCAAAAAATTATTTTCTGTTTATTATTTGTGAAAAAATACTATTTCATGTTTCCTGTAATCTCTCTAATTAGCTATAAACAATATTCTTGTTAACATGTATAGTTGAAAAAATAAAGTATTGGGAGCTGGAACAAACTGAAGATGTGGTCGTGGAAACTAAGCCTAAGAATGACATTCATAGCAAAAAGGTCATAGTAGATTCATTCTACCCTCATCAGCCCATCCGGCCATCCCGGATTCCAGTATTTCTCCTGTCGCTTTCTCTTGCCTATCCCAGATGACATCTAGGAGTAGAGATGCTTCCAAAGAAGACAGAGGGATGCATCTGACCCAAATTAAAAGGGTACACTTAAAGCAATATTTTGAATTCCTCTCTTAAAGCTCTATTTGTAGGTTTTTTTTCCAACAAAATTCCCATTTTAACAGAAAACTTTTAGTAACCAGAATATTAAACGAGTTATTTGTCTACATCTCTAAGACCTACACAACTGAATTTTGCTAAAAATATTTTCCCAATTAGAAGTTGGTTCTTTAGCTTGATTTCAGGTACAAGTGATTTTCCTATAAGAAGTAGAACTACAAAAACCACCCAATCACTTGAACTTGTCTCCATCAGTTCTAGTTTATGGTATGTATTCATCACATGATTTCTTTTTAAGGGAGTTACGAGTTAGGCTATGAATTTGAACTTTAAACTTTTTTTCTTTATTTTTGCCAGGATGTTTTTGAATCTTCTTTCCTTGTGCTCATTCCAGCTGCTTGTGAAGGGTCACTGTGTTTCTGAGCTGAATATTTCCTACCCAACATCGATGCTTCCCTAAGAGAAAGAACAACAATACTTGAACATCAGAGACAGCTTTGCTTCCTGTTTCCCATCCTCTTTCTCCATCTGTGCCATGTACTTTTTGCTTGATTGACATTAAGAAAAACACCCGCACATGATTAAAGACCTTTCTCTGTTGCTTACCCTTTGATATTTTAGCGAAAAGCAATTGAATCCACCAACTTCCTGGCCCTAGTGCATGAAGGTGGCTTTCTTGCCCACCAGCTCAAGAAAACCCACTGGAACAAAATATTTGCTATGAATATTAAACATCATTTTCCTCAATACCTTATATACCTGATTTAAAAATTAAATTGTTGAACTTATGAGTTAAAATAGAATTCAGTAAGATTACACTCTACAAAAAATTAATATGCCTTGGTTATTTCAGGATTTGTTCTACCTCTGGGTCCCTGTGGGTATCATTGCTTATTACCCCATAGCTAGATGAGTTTATAGATGACAACACTGACTCTCCCCTTAGCCTGTAAGAATATAATTATTTTTCCTTATATCTTTTAGAGTTTTTATTTATAATATTTAAAGTTGTTTGTAGGCAAAACCTGCAACATGAAGAAGTTAAAAATAAAGGCTTTTTACTGGGCACCAAATAATCCCAGTATTTAGGAGGCTAAAACACAAGGATTTCAGGTTCTAGGCCAATCTCAGCAATTTAGCGAGACCCTCAGCAACTTAGCAAAACCCTGTTTCAAACTGCAAAAAGGAAAAAAGGCTGGGGATGTAGCTCTGGGTGGAATTCCCTTGGGTTCAATCCCGAGTACAAAAAAGGGGCTTTTTTTTTTGTCACTTAACTGGAAGCCCAGAAGTTGGGGAGGCCCAAGATGTGGCACGATTAGTACTTATAAAATTTCAAGTATCCGGGTTAATCTTTCTTTAGTCTGCTACCACCCTTGGTGTCAACTTCAAATGAGGGTGAAGTCCCCTTCATGTGGTTGCAAGATGGCTAAGTGGCTGTGAGTCTAGATGCTTCCTTCTTAGTGTCCAGCATCAGAGAGAGGAGCTGCTTCTTCCCGAAAGACTTGCAGTTTCATCTACATATATGCCTTGAACTCAAATCCTTTAGGACTACTCATGGTTGAGTCAGAAGAGTACATGCTGGGGAGACTGCATTGTTTTCTGCAGTGGGAGAACCTTTATGCAGAAAAGCAGATGGGATATTTAAGTAGGAACTCCTTCAAAGTCTAAAAATAGCAAAGAGAACACATGCAATTGGATATTCTGTTTTTATAATTTTTCTTAATTATCTTTAGGTTGGAGTATCCTGGAAGGATCCTCCCTGGATGGATCTCACTTCTGCCACCACACACAAATAAATCTTTATGTTCTGCATGAAATCAAGCTCATATCTTTTGGCATTGGAATAGGTTTTCTGAGCACACAACAGCCTGAACTACAAGATCTAGGTGCCTCTCTTTATGTGGTATTGGTTTTGATTTTATTAAGGGAGCCAGCAAGTATCCTTCCAAAGTCCAGGGATATCTGGTTATTGGTGTATGTGTAATTGTGTGCATGCACACAGGCACACACTGAAAGAATTGAGAGGGAGAGAGGGAATCGCTGGCATTCTGTAATTTGTTATTTGTTACACTGACATTGAAATATATCTTTTGTGTATCCCATGGTCTCATTTCATAACTGAAAAATATCAGGGTATATTGGAGATATTATATGCCTGTTTCCAAAGCATTTTACTAAAATAAATAACCCATAATATAAAATTGATTGCATAAAATGTTTTTCCATAAGATAGAGATCAGAGATTGAGTCATACCTATGAAACATTGCATTTATTTTGTACAAATAAACATGCCATATTTTAGGTTCAATGAAATAAAATCCTATAAAAAAGTCTGCACATTTCAAGCAGCTCAATGGAATAGACATATAAAAACTTCACAACATAATTTTAATCCTTGGAGAACTATAATGCCTGATTACACTTACAATTAGGCAGTATGAAAGTCCCATTAGAACAGCTGCTATTATCCAAATAAAAATATGGCTTTTTATCATCAGTAATTTGCTTTAGATATAAAAAACATCTTGTCAAAAAGATGAGCTACTAACAGTCATAGGCTACTTAAAAATCTTAAAATAAATGTATGCTGAATGCTTTATTTAACTTATTTAAAATGTTCTGTCCATCTTCACTTCATCTTTTTATGAAATTCAACAGAACAGTACTATTGCATAAGTCATTATACGACACAATTTAGGGAAAGAAAGCAAAGGCTTAGGAATAATCTTCTGGAGAGATAAATATGATGTAAATAAAAACTGTCAAACTATTTTTGAAATTATTACTAAAAGCTTACTTTTTAAAAAGTTATTTTGATCACAAGTTTTTTTATTTAATAAAAAATAGTTGCACATTTATAATCATGCCAGGCACTATTTTTGGTCCAAAGATAGGGCAGATAACATCCTTCTTGTGGAGGTAAAATTATAAGTGGGGTGGCACAGATAATTGTTCATTAGATGGTCAAGATAATTTCCTACATGGATAAAGGCAATGAATTTGGAAATAACTCAAAAAAAGAAAATATGAACTTCTTGGCTGGACAAGATGGCATGCACCTGTAATCCCAGTACTTGGGAGACTGAGACATGAGGATTGCAGGTTCAAGGCCAGCCTCAAGAACTTAGCAAAACCCTCAGCAACTTAATAAGACCCTGTTTCAAAATAAAAAATAAAAAAATCTGGGGGTGTAGCTTAGAGGTAGAATACCCCTGGGTTCAAGTCCCAGTACCACCAAAAATAAAAAAATAAATCAAAGAAAAGAAAGAAAGAAAGAAAGAAAGAGAAAATATGGACCTCTGTCCTAAAATTGCACAGCACTGAGTTTCACCAACATGAGCATTGGGGCTTATAGTGCCCTGGACCTTATAGATGCGAGCCCAGCCTGGCTGACACATTGACTTTGACCTTGCAGGACCGACCCTAAGCAGAGGACCCAGTTTACATAAGGAAACTGTGAGACAATAATAAGTAGATATTGTTCCAAGCTGCTGCACTTGTGGACATTTTTTATGAAAGTGATAGAATCTCCCTCATGCCAGCCTGGTGCAAATGCTTTCCTGGGTCAGCCTTCGATAGGCAGGGACCTCTGCCTTGGTCTTTATTTATTAGAATATTCTACCCATAGTCAAGCTATTTAAACATTTTTTATCTAAGTTAGTGTAGTCACAATACTGAGTGGTGTCACTTCACAAACATATTTCCTAATAAACCAGACACTCAAATGTTTAACCATCCCTCTCCATGCAACACTAACACTAATTAACACCAGTCCATCTCTTCTTTTTTGGGGTACTGGGGATTGAACCCAGGCATGTTTTACCTCACTAAGTTGCTGAGGCTGGCCTCGAACCTGTGATCCTTCTGTCTCAGCCTTCCAAGTACTGGGATTACAGGCATGCACCACCATGCCCGGCTGTCCATCTCTTCTTATTTGACAATACAATATAAAGGCAGGGCAAATAGATTGCCCAGTAAACATTCAAATCTTGCAAAAGACAAATATATTCATTAAACTAATGAAGGTGACACTTAAATATTTCTCAAATGATAAGGGTAATTATTTCTCAAATGATACTTAGAGATTTCTTAGAATCATATCATTTAACAGTGAAGGAAGGGAGCAATCAGCAAGGACAGTAGGATAGTAGATTCACTCTAAGTGACCGTTTCCCCTAAAACTAATGGTTAATCGTGTTTCATTAACCAGAAGTTTCTATAGTGTGCCTGGTTCTTCTGACTAATATTGTAATATTTTACTTTTTTTTATTATGTTTTTGGTTTGTGTCCTATCCAATAATCACATCTTACTGAGGAGAGGATTCTGCCTGTCAAGCTTAGTCCTTTGAATTCCTACTAACATTTTGTCTCCAAAGTGTTTCTACTACTACACTGTAGTAGTTACCCAAGATAACTGAGTACTCCTGCTGCTAAATTAGACCTCCTCATAGCAATGATTGCCTGGGTCAGGCATGATCTTGCTTTTTCCTTAGGTTGTTGCTGGACTGTACTGGCTCTCCTTGTCTGTCCAGGTTCTGCTCCTGGGCTGTTTGCACACATACTTTCCTCAGGGAGCTCTGGGTGCCGAGCTCTGCTCAGCTCCACATTCCTCTCCTCTCCCCAACTACCTCTGAGTTACCAAGGTTCTCGAGCGTCTTACACTGGAACCAAAATTAAGTAATTATCAGTATGATCTTCTGGAAATGTTTTTATTTTTCCAGGCCTATCCTCCCTCATAGATAATTTTTGCTTTGATGTACTTTAGAATGTTTTCAAAACATGCAAGCAATTCCTGGTGTGAGAGAGTGAGGGCTGTATCCTATCTGTTCTTCCCTTCACCAGCCTGAAATAGAGCTATCCTTCTCTCAGTGTTCGCTGCACACATGGCCACCCTGCATACAGTTGCCTGGTCTCCTTTACAGATTGGAGTGAACACTGACTAAATTCTGGCCAACAGAAAATCTGTTCAACTTGGAGAAAGTGTCCTTGATAATACAGGGTGCCTTCTCTCTCCTTGTTCCCTTTCTCAATGACTGGAATATGGACATGATGACTAGAACTGGGCCAGCCATCCTGGACCACAAAATAAAAGCAATAAGACAGAAAAAGCTTGGAGTACCTGATGATTTTAGAATTGCTAATATAGACCTGGACTCCTAAGTTTTGCAGTCATTGATATTTTGAGTTTTATGTCACTCACAATCAAATAGAAATAAGTAATATACTCTATATTACTACTTTGCTTAAGATTTAACAACAGATCCTAAATTGAATAACAAATGAGATTAAATTTTTCTATTTTAAGAGGAATTAAAACCACAAACTCTTGTTATTCTGATATCACTATTTTCTAATAGTGCCATTGTTGTTTTACTCATATTACTTGGTGTGTATATTACTTGTACTTAAGTTTCTTAGGCACATGGTAGACTGTGTGCTTGGGTCACCTGCAGTACCTCATCTGGGACTTAAGCGAAAGCCCAGAGCAGCATGACTGTGTTGAAAATAGTGTCCTATACTACTACTTTGCTTTGATGTACTTTAGAATGTAGAATTTAGAATGTAGAATTACTACAAAGTCTCTGTTCAGTGACTTTGTAGTAATCACAAAATATTCTTCATTTGGATGATTACTTCTGATATCAACATGTGACTTAAAAATGAAGACATGACATTAAACTATAATTCCAAGAAAGAATTTTCATGGCTAAACTAATTTTATGAGGCAGAGGCTTGCAACTTCCTGGTTATCTACCTTGATACTAAAAAGAATTTAGAATACCTTGATCAGCTATGTATTGTGTGTATCATAGCTTACCCACTCTTATCTATCTTTGCTAAATCATTTTAGGGCAAATTCAATGCTCAGGTGATATAGTAAGACATGAGTATTTTGGGCGGTTGTATGTAGCTTGTCTGTCAGACAGAAAGATGAGAACTTATAAGAGAACAACAAAGTTGTTCAGTGGGAATAAAATGCTGCTATTACAAAGAATAGAAATTTAGACTCAGCTGTGGGATGGTTTCCACCACCTTCAGCCCTGGTTTCTAGTGGAGTGGGATGAGACCAGCGATTCTGGTTAGTTTTTTATTCCTTGAATTCTAGTGCTAAGGACTTATCAGATAACGTTACTCTTAAGTATCCCTCTAAAGTTTTGCTCAACCCTATTTTCATCTGCTCTTTCAAGCTGGGTTGGGGGCAATTATGCATCTTTTCACTTTCCTTCAATCTCACATTTATAATGGATTGAAATGCATCAGTGTGGTTGCCTAAACCTGGTTTTGTCCTCTGGAGTTGAAATGATACTAAATGTATCTGGAATAGATTTAACAATCCACTTTATATTTCTAGGATGAAGAGGAGAATTATACTATACTTTCTTTTTTTTTATGGAAGTGGGGATTGAACCCAGGAGCATTCTACCTCTGAGCCACACCCTCAGCCCTATTTTACTTTTTATTTTGAAACAGGATCTTACTAAGTTGTTGAGGGCCTCGCTAAGTTGCTGAGGTTGGCTTTCAACCTGCAATACTCCTGTCTCTGCTTCCCAAGTACTGGGATTACACGTGTGCACTACCATGCCCTGTCTGGTCTCTATACTTTCCCCAGGGGACTAAAGATAAATAAGGATTTAGAGTTAAAGACTCTGAATCCTACCTGGCAACTTTTATCAAGAAATGGTCATATGGGCTTGGGACACAGCTCCGTGGCCTAGCATGTATAAGGCCCTATGTTTAATTCCCCCCCTGCATGCACACCCAAAAAGACATCTACACGTGGAATAAGAAAGCATCAGAAACAGCCAAAGTTAGAAGCTTTCCATCTTTCATCTCTTCCACTTTGAAGGGCACTGAATAATTCTGAGGCTCCAGAGGGACCCATCAGTTGTTATTTCAACAAGACTCTGCCTAGGAAAACCGTACTAATAATATGTCTATTTAGTTGATGTCCAACCTCCCACATTGTTAGTCTTAATGCCTAACACTGTGCTGGCACATAGTAGGCGGTCAATCAATTTTTTGAATGAATGAATGATTTAAATAGCAAACCGTAGACAATAGCTTGAACTCTGTGCAACAGCCATGTTTAATACAGCTTCAGACGGGAATGCTGGAATAAATGGCAACCATAGGACACGGGCATTTGTACTTTGTCATAAAAATATTTTTTCCAGCTGTGTGTGTTGGCTGGCACACACCTCTAGCCCCAGCCATCGGGAGGCTGAGGCAGGAGGATCACTTCTTGAGCTCTGGAGTTTGAGACCAACCTGGGCAACATAGTGAGACTTTGTCTCAAAAAAAAAAAGGTCAAAATATTTTTCCACTTCAGTGTATGTGGAAACTAGAGTTTTTATTTTTTATTTTTTTTTACTGATAGGAAATGATCAAACAAGGGAAATTACATTAGTAATATTTAGAAGAATAAGATATACTAGACCTGGATAATTTGTTTCAACTTGAAATATTAATAATTGCCATTGAACTCAAACACCTGGTTAGATATATTACTATAAAATATTCTTGAAATAATCAATATCTTGTCTACATCTATTGCTGTTTACTTTAATCCTATTATTTTATCTATGGGCTCTACAAAGAGCATCAAAATTTTGTAGAATTTATAGTCACTCTAAGTGTTATCATAAGATTGTGGCTACTATACACCTTGGCTTTACTAGTCTTTTTAAGCTGGTAAAGAAACTGGAGAGGAGGGAAAGATTTGTGTATCCATAGCTAGGGTCATACCTGATGAACAAAGGACAGACTTAACAATTTATTAACATAAGACTTATGTGACACGACAGCCTTCAGAAATGAAGATTCAAAGCAAATGAACAAACAGGGACATCTGTGCCGTTTGAATGCTGGGTGTACTGAGGAGTGGGAAATCATGGAGAAGTGTGACTGGCCATGTGTGAGCTCAGGTTAATAAACGGGGGGATTTAGCAAGGCCAGCTTGTTCAGCTTCCCCCTGTCCCTGTGTCTTCAGAGAAAGGATGCTCCTTTTCTCTGGGTATAGGGGTGGTGAATATTTCCTTCTACAATGATACTGCTTCCTCTCCTAAGTTGGAATTCTACCCATCTAGGCTAAACCTAGTGAGGCCTCAATGTTCTATGTGGGCGATGAAATGATGTGGGTACCTTCTTTGTTAGGCCACGGGGCTCCCCACAAACCTCCAGCTGAGAACTGGGAGACAGCTTTCTCCTTGTCCTTGCCGATGGCAAATACAAGCAAGGCTGAAAGAGCAGTGATGTGCAGTTTGCAGGATCTTTTTTTTTTAAAAAAGAGAATGGTAGAAATAAAGCATTTTGTAACTAAAAAATTGAATTGTATAGATTTTGAGGAGAAAAACAGTGTAAAAAATCAGCGGGAGGGAGGACTGTCACCCTTTTTGTCCTTTGATGCTTGGTAAGAACTTAAAATTCTTTGTGTGGGATTTCTGAAAGCGCCGTTAGCAAGCTTATCAGAACATCAAGTCCAGGCACAATGACAGGGCCTTGTCACATGTTCCTGACAGGTAGATGAGGTTTGTCCTTATCCCAACCTGCTGTGGAACTCAACTGCCATTGAAATGAGTAAAAGGAAATTTGCCTGGCATCTTAAAAAATAGTTTGAAACTAGTTATTCTGCAAGTAAGTCTTATCTAATTTATCAAGGATATCTAGGATCTGTTGAGTTAGCGGTTAGCGGTGAGTAATTTATAGGGTTTATTTGCTCAGTACATTCATTCATTGCTTTCACATGTTAATACCTATTCACTTGCTGTTCCCTCTGAATGGCATCTTAACAAGATTATGCTCCTTTTTTCCAATTTATTGAACAAGCATGGAATATATTTATATAAAAATTAGCGGCTTAAATACTTCCTTGATGAAAAACATAGCTGCTGTAATTTTATTATGAATTTTAATCAGTAAAAAATGACCTTTGAAATGTTCTTCTACCTCATTTTCTATTCGTGTGTGTACGCTTCTCTCTCTTTATATGATTAGAAATCTTTATGATTTAATTAAATTTTATATAGAAAACATGTGACTGGACAGTAAAAGTTTGTTTTGAAAGAAAAATCTTAAGGAAACAGTTAATAAATTAATATGACTTACAAAAGACTTGTTTTCTCTGAAAATACAAATTCTTCCTGCACGGTGCATCTATTACACAATAACATGCATTCTGGCTTGCTTTTGGTTTAAAAAATATCCTCTGAAGCTGATCCAAAAATGGCTTGTTTTTGGTTTCTTTTGATGCAAGTTTCCAAGCCTTTTGAGGATACACAGTAATTGTTGCCAGTCTAACAAGTACCTCTTCATACCACACCCCAAATACCAGCTCACGAAGATGTTTCTCTGATAAGACGAGCCAGTTTCCTGTCTCATGGCTGTCAGAGGATAATAACAACCTCTATGACTGCAAGGAAGCTTTAAGTAAACTGTTGGTGCTTAGAAACTTCAATATATGAAACAATCTACTGGGGGGTGTTTTTCGATGTTTATTCTCAAGACCCAGACCAAAGGTGCTGATCCAGTAAGTGTGGACTAGGGTTTCAGGATAAGTCTCCAAATGATTATGATGATGCTCGTCCAAGGACCATACTGAGAAGGCAGAGAATACTTATCGAATTACTAATGCAATTATTCATCTCAATATGATGTTGAAAACCAACTAACATCATGCCATGTCTATGTAGAGGTAGAAAAGGGGGACATTCCTTTCCTGCCTATTATGAAGGGTCGATCCACACCCCTTTAACAAAAGACAGGTTAACAAGAGAAAAGCATAACAAATTCATTTAAAATTATTTTATGTACACAAAAGCCTTCAGAGTAACATCCAAAGTCTCAGGGCGACTATCCATTTTTATGCTTAGGTTTGTTGAAGCATGGACATCCCTGTAGAAATGCAGTTGGACAAAAAGTGAATGACCTATGCCAATCGACTGAGCAAGGGCTGCCTGTTCAGATTCTTTGTGGCCTCTCTGTGTGGCTTTCTTTCCTCCAGGGTGTGGGGTAGGAATCTTTCTGAAAGGAAGATCTTAAGATCTGCTATCAGACAAAATAGGTCAGGGAATTTATTTATCACCAGCCCTTACACAGAAATATGGGGAAAGTTAGAATTATAGCGTCAAGCTTTATGTCTTGTTTTTATACCCTTTAGGGAACAGTGGCTCTAGTTTCTATGACTCAGGGAAGAGAAAGTGGGATAGGAGACAGGATAGGAGAGGGTCAGAAAGAGAGACTGACTGAGGCTTGCACTTTGGGATATTGTTTTCTGAACCCCAATATGTGCTTTAAGAAAGAAATTTGGGTATGGTATATTCGGTTGTGACTTTTCCCACTTACTGCTAGCAGAGAGTCAAAATTTGAGGTTAGCCTCGGAGGAATTATGTTTTGGTTTGTTGGGGGACAGCTTCCCCTCCCAGCTGAGCCACATGAAGCCCACCTGAAGCTGCTGCAGTCTACTTCATTTAGTAATTCTCTTTCTATTCTAGAAAACAGTATTTTGGGTTTTTGCTTGGTTGCTAGTTCAGAGCTGCCTGCCAGCTTTTCTCTAGCATCTTCCTACCTCAGCTTGGTGCTAGATCTGATGTTTTAGTTCACTTACTGGAAGCTGCCCTGACTCTGTGGGTTCCTCCGATTTGCCAACATTCCTTCTAGCTACAGCAGCACCAAGACTAGGACATAACTTATATATGGATGTATCTTTTTTTTTTTTTGCAGTACTGGGGATTGAACCCAGGGGCATTCTACCTCCGAGTTGCAACCCCAGCCCTAATTTTTATTCTTTATTTTGAAACAGGGTCTCACTAAGTTGCAGAGGGCCTCACTAAGTAGCTGAGGCTGGCCACGAACCTGGATCCTCCTGTCTCAGCCTTCCAAGTACTGGGATTACAAGCACACGCCACCACGCCCGGCTGAGATGTATCTTTAAAAATTCTCATAGCCTGGCGTGGTGGTGCATGCTTGTAATCCCAGTACTTGGGAGGCTGAGACTGGAGGATCGCAGGTTTGCAGCCAGCCTCAGCTACTTAGTGAGACCCTCCGCAACTTAGTGAGACCCTGTTTCAAAATAAAGAATAAAAAATAGGGCTGAGGGTGTAGCTAGGAGGTAGAATGCCCCTGGGTTCAACCCCCAGTACCACAAAAAATAACTTTTTAACCATAAGTTACCATTATAACATTTTAACAGATAAGAAAAATGAAAGCCGATGATCCATGTATTGATTTTTCCCCCAGAAAAAAATTGATTTTGTGTTCTTAAGAAGGGAAGCAAATGGCATATGCTTCTGACAGTTTGGCAGAGCAGATTATTGAAAAATCCTCCTGATATAAAATGCCAGATAAAAGATAGCCAGCTTATTTTGAAATATATAGCCAAACAAGTAAGAAAACAAGGACATTGAACTATGTTAAATTAGGAATTTCTGTTTATCAAAAATATTACTAACATGCATGCAGCATTTGGTGCCCCCCCTTTGTTCCCCCCAACACAGAGTACTAATATTGACATTGGTATATTCTCATATGTAAATATGGTCGATGGTAGAAATTCCATTAATTCACTTCATTCTTCCCCTTCGCCTTCCCTTAGATCAGTTCCCTGACTTCACTGAGGCTTCTCCACTTTTGTCTGGAGGCCCTTTTGTATCCTTATTGTTCCCTAGCTTGCGCATATTAGAGAAGACATATGACCCTTCTCTTTCTGTGATTGGCTCTTCTCACTTAACATTATGTTCTCCAGGTCCTTCCATTTTCTTGTAAATGATGTTATTTTGTTCTTTTTTATTGCTGAGTAGAATTCCATTGTGTGTATTTCCCATAATTTTGTAATCCATTCGTCTGTTGATGGACACCTAGGTTGGTTCCATAATTTGGCCACTGTGAATTGTGCTGCTATGAACATGGGTATGCATATATTTCTGTAGTTTTCTGGTTTCAATCCCTTTGGTATGATACCCAGTAATGGTATAGCTGGATCATATGGTGGATCCATTCCCAGTTTTCTGAGGATTCTCCACATTGTTCTCCATAGTGGTTGAACTAGTTTGCATTCCCAGTAGCAGTGTAGAAGAGTCCCTGTTTTCCCACATCCTCACCAACATTTGTTGTTGTTTGACTTCTTAGTGATTGCCATTCTAATTGGGGTCAGATGAAATCTTAGAGTAGTTTTGATTTGCATTTACCTGATTGCTAATGATGTTGAACATTTTTTCATGTATCTATTGGCCATTTGTATCTCTTCTTTCATGAAGTGTCTATTCACATTGTGATGTGAGACTATAATGCACCAATAAAACACATTAGAATAAATAAATAAATAAATAAATAAATAAATAAATAAATAAAATAGGGCTGGGGGTGTAGCTCAGAGGTAGAATGCTCCTGGGTTCAGTCCCCACAAAAAAATTCATAGTATAATTGTTGGTAAGAATAATGGTATCAATAACATTTATACTTTTTTCAATAGTCTCACTTCACAGGGTGTTTGATATTTTCTTTAACAAGTTTCCTGAAATCTACCTCCTTGTACGTAATCATTTTGTCAAGTTATTTATCTCAATATGTGGTCTCCTAAATCAGTACTGTTTGCTAAGTACAGGTCACTATTGCTGCAGGTTGTCATACAGATTATATCTTATAAATTTGAAGACTATATTCTGCTAAGACTGAGCACAGATCCTTCAAAGATAGGCATCTTACATTTTATGCTTTTATTGGTGCATTTTAATTACACATCATAGTAAGTTTCAAAGTGATACAAACATACAGGCACACATAACTCAGTGTATTTCCCACGCTCTCCGTCCCTCCTCCTCCCTCCCTGTACATGTTAGTGAGATTGATAGTGATACCTTCGCATGGACATAACATTATCTGAACTGTTTCCTTCTTTATTCCTCCTTTTTGTTCTTCCTACTTTTCTCTCCCAGTTCCGTCCCAGTATTCTACTGGCTTTTCTCCTCATTTATCTGAAGACCTTTGTTTCCTATTTTTCAAATAGAAAATATATTAATAAGATATTGAAAGGGCAAGAGAGAAAGGTAAGACTATACAACACAAATAACCAAAATGCTTATATTCAGAATATATAAAAGGCTCCTACAAAACAGCACAAATTTTTAGAAAGGATAGATGAACCAATAATAAAATGGCAAAGCCTTCATTTTTTATCAAAGATAATGTTCAAACACCAATGAGGATATAAAGATGTACTCTGCATCTCCAGAGAGGTGTAAGTCAACACTAGAACGAACTTCCAGTACACACTTACGAGAATACCTAAACTGAAAAAAGCTGATAATAGCAAAGATGTTGTCAGGACACACTAACCTAAATATGGTACCATGTCGTGTTAAGTATTTTAAGCAAAAGGAATTTTAGAAACCATCAGTATAGGAAGCTCTTTCTCATCTTCCCCTAAAAGAAGTCATAAGACCTTCGTGTGAGAGATGCCCTTCCGATATCCAGAAGAAAGGAACATCTTCACATCCAAAGACAGAGGGATGCTAAGGGGAATCAGGATGAATGGGCCTTGCTACGTTTTCCTCAGCTTACTACCCTTAGCTCATATCCCCTTTTGTCCTAATCGCATTTTCCCTTGACTCTGCTTTTCATCAAGCATTGTATAAGACCACCCAGGTTTGACCATTTCTTCGGGTCTTCTTTTGTTATAAATGCTCCCATGTCACATAAAATTTATATTAAATAAATTGATATGCTTTTCTGTTGTCAATCTGTCTTTTTGTTACAGGGATCTCCACAGAGAACTTAAAAGGATAGAGGTAAATGATACATTTCCTCCCATATGATGTGAAATAGCTGAAATTCTCATGATTTGCTGGTAGTACACGTAAGAACAGCAACTATGGAAAACTGTGTTTAGTGATGAAGAGGTCAGAATACATCACATTTTATTGGGTGTCATATCATGAAAGCAAAATCAGAAAAGAGTAGGGAATAAAATATATGGAATATCATGAAGATGCGAAAAGAATTTTAAAAATTAGTTAAAATTGAGCAAACACCTACATATATTCATCATGATCGAGTTAGGTGTATCCAAAAATTAAGGAGAGTTTAGCAAAGCATCATTTATTATCGTCATCTTCATAGAAGCATTCAATAAAATATAAATACCAATTAATGCTTAAAACATATCAGACAAAATCAATTTCTGATGATAACTAGAAATACCTCAAGGCAGAACTCGCCGACCTAGGTAGTGGTAAAACTAATATTCCCAGTCTGAACTCAGTAAAATGTCAAAAGCATGGGGAGTTTTTTTTTTTTTTTTTTGGTATTGGGGATTGAACCAGGGTCTTACTAAGTTTCTCAGGCTTGATTCTTAAACTTGTGATCCTCCTGCCTCAGCCTCCTGAGTAGCTGAGATTATAGGCATATGATTCTGTGCCTGGAAATCATGGAGAAATTTAGGACTTAGTGTAGCACAGTTCTATATCTAATGTGTAAGTCGATTATTTGCTATTTCTACTCAACAACTTTCACAAATAAGAAAATGGAAGAATGTGAATAAAAGGCTGAATCTAGAAACTAAAATTAAGTACCCTCCAAACTCCAATATATAATCCTAGATGCTGAAGTTGGTGCAGAGATTCCCAGGAGGATGGACTCTGGGGTTAATAATAAAATACTGAGCACCCACTGCAGCCCAGATACCTCACTAGCTTATTTCTAAATCCTACAAGCCCACGAAGCAAATATATGTTCCAGAAGACCTTTGACCATTTATTTCTCCTTTGTAAAACTAAGTCTCCTTAACATGTACTACACATTTAAAATGTAGTTTCCATTCTCTTGGGGGAAAAACAGCAATTATATATTATAACTGTTAACTGTTATTCTTAGGCACCCACCTTCTTTGAAAGGACAAATATTTCATTCATGTAACAAATGGAAAATGAATGCTTTTAATATTCTTGTGAGAAATCTCTGTTCAAAAATTGCTTCAGGCTTCCTTTTAACACACACACACACACACACACACACACACACACACACACACACACTTGCTAGTTGTACTTGGAGGCCACTACAGTGGACAAGAGGCTAAGTTGGTTTGAAACCATCTGAAAGGACATTGCCAAGAAGGTGAATTTGAGGAGACCCTGTGACCCTAATGGATTGTATGAGTGAACATATATCATAAGAAATTGGAGACTACGCTGGAAATAATAAATGGCCACCCATCCATAATATGCATAGATGAGAAATTTCCAGCAATGCGGAACAGAAATATCATTTCACTAAAGAACCCACTTAGCAACTATGAGAAGAGTTGTCTTTAGATGCATGTCATGGCCAATGGGTACTCAACACGAGATTGAGACACTCAGTGAGACCTGTCTCCTCACTCTATGCCCTCCATTTCATGGTAAGATATAACTGGTGGCTCTGTTTGAAATAAAAGTACAGTTTTGCTCAAAGTAAGTAGCCCTTGACTGAATGTCAAAAGATTGACTTGAAGCTGCATGTACACTCTTGTAGTCCCACTACTTGGGAGGCTGAGACAGGAGGATTGTAGGTTTCAGACCAGTGCATGGTAATTTAGCAAGACACTGTTCCAAAATAAACAATAAAAATTAAGGCTGGGGGTATAGCTCAGAGGTTGAAAAAAAAACAACAAACCCTGGGTTCAACCTGTAGTACCAAACACACACTCAAAATCTCAAAATGAGATTGAATCGAAAAGCAAAAATGTTTTATTTTTCTTTCCTTCAACATGGGGAGGACTGGGTTGGGAATGCTCTAAAAGTTAATAATCTGACAAAGCATTAAATGTGATCATATACAAGATACAAATAGAGTAATATTGTAGGCATATTTGCCTAAGACCTACAAGTCAAAAATAGGTACCCTTGCTCATAATTAAACACCATTAATCATAATAAGGTTTTTATATAAATTGAGTGGTAATATATTAGAGTTAAGGAAGAATAACCATGTACAACACTAAAACCCAAAACTGCTAGGTCCCAAGGTTTTTTTTTTTTAATTAGATATCATTGAGAAAAAAATGGGTGGGCTTTCTGTTTTTGTTTTTGTTTTGATGCAGTACTGGATTGAACCCAGGAGTGCTGTCTCAACACTGAGCTACTTACACAACCCCTTTTATTTTGCCACAGGGCCTTACTAAGTTGCCCAGGCTGGCCTTGAACTTGCATTCCCCCTCCTCAGTCTCCTGAGTAGCTGGGATTCCAGGTGTGTGCCAACCACGCCCAGCAACTTTCTGATTTTTAAGGGTAGGTTACATTGTATAGTTCTTCTCTATCTCAAACTGCAAATTTCAGGTTCCATAGAGAAAAATATTTTTTCTTATAATTTCCATAAAAGTATTCTAAATGTAAATAAGTACAGTCACTATGAAAATCAGTATGGAGGTTCCTTGAACATAATATGAGTCAGCTATACCACTCTTCTTTATATACCCAAAGGAATTAAAATCAGCATACTATAGAGATACTTGAACATCCATGTTTATTGCAGCATAATTCATAATAGCCAAGTTACAGCATCAACATAGGAACCCATCAGTGGATGAGTAAAGAAAATGTCATATATATGTATATATATATGTATATACATGTATATATATGCATATACATGTATTCATATATAAATTCTCACAATGGAGTAGTATTCAGCCATAAAAAATAATAAAGTCATTTTCAGGAAAATGGGTGGAACTGGAGGTCGTCATGTTAAGTGAAATAAACTAGACTCAGAAAGATAAGTATCACATGTATTATGTATTCTCTTAGATGCGGAATATAGGAAAAACAAAAAACAAAAACTAACAACACGAAGTAGAAAGAAGACTATTAAAGAAGAGGAAGGGGACCAGGGAAGGGTAAGGGAGGGTAATGAGGAACTGGATATGATTAAAATATGTTATATACATGTACAAATATGCCACAATGAAACCCATTATTTTATATAATTAATATACACTAATAAAAGATAAAAATAAAGATTATAATTCAGAATCTCCTACAGGGGAAACTAGGAATTTGTATTTTAATTCTGGGGATTCCAATACACCAAAGGCTGGGAACATAAGCCTTGGGGTCTGTGACTTGGTGCCATCTCTTGGGCCAGGGACAGACCCTACCTGGATGTAGCACCTTTTGGGAGATTCTTGGGATGCTGCAGTAGGAGAAGCCCCCTACGTCCATGTGTGTGGTTAGTTTACAATCATGAAGGTAACAAGAAAATCCAGGTTCTCCCCTCTATAAAATACAGTATGAAAAATAATTCTTTTTAGGTGTCTAAAAGGCTTCTAAAGGCTTTCCCCCAATGATGTTCACCTTAAAGTTACATTTTCTGTAAGACTATTATTGCATGTTATAAGCATGTGATTAAGTGTGATCTCTTCCTCTAGGATCTTGGACCCTTATAGTATCCTTGTCTTTGTTCCATTATATACTCCCTTGGGATTCTAGGGGTTAATCTACTAAGCCAGTTCAGCAAAGAAATTTAATCTAAAATTTTTAAAAAAGGACTCTTCGAATTTACTGCCCTTCCTCTATCAAAGGCATTAAATATTACATAATTCACGCCTGTGACTGATGGTTTGTGTCCTCATTTACAAACTGCCAACATAACCACCTATCCTCTACTACATTTGTCTCCTTTATCCAGACAGAAATAAATTAAGATTGCTGCAGTGGCAGTGGGGATGGAAAGGAGGGGGTGGATGTGTGACCTACTTAGAGGGTACAATTGACAGCAATTGACTGGGAGGGAGAGTGAGGACTGAGGTTAATGTTCAAGTTTCAAAATGGTGCAACTAGAGAGATATAAGAATAATTCACTAAAATAGGACACAGGACAGAAAGCAGGTTTTTGTTTGAATTATCTAAATTTAGATTTATATATGGTAAGAATGAAGCACTAAATGTGGTAACTGATAAACAATTGTACATACAGTTTGGGGCTAAGAAGTATAGTCAAAATTCAAGATCTAGAAAATTAGAATTACCAGTATTAAGGAGATTTTATGGTGTGTAAATGAGGTGTATGCATTTAGTTGCCTAGAAAATGTTATAATATTAGCCACCTTTTGTATATTAAATGATTCTTAATTTTTTATGGTAAATCTCAAAGGACACTATCAAGTTGTAGTTATATAGAATGTATTTAAGCCTGGGTAGTTGTTAGCAAATATCAAATCTCTAATTGGAGCCCATTAAGTAATCAATTTTATCTGACTGCTTTGACTTTTAACTGTAGTCAACAAGAATGGATTGACGATCTAGAAATTAAACCAGAAACTTTGCAATTACTAGAAGAAATCATAGGACCTCAACATATAGGCACTGGTAGAGGCTTTCTCAATAGGACCCCCAGAGCCCAGGAAATAAAGCTGAGAATCAATAAAATGGATGACATCAAATTAAAAAACTTCTGTGCAGAAAAGGAAACAATTAAGAATCTAAAGAGAGAGCCTACAAAATGGGAGAAAATCTTTGCCAGCCACTCCTCTGATAGAGGACTAATATCTAGAATATATAAAGAACTAAAAAAAATGTAGCCCTAAAGAGACAAATAACCCAATAAAAATTGGGTTATTTGAACTGAATAGATACTTCTCAAAAGAAAAAATACAACTGGCTAATAAATATATGAAAAACTGTTCAATATCATTAGCAATTAGGAAAATGCAAATTAAAACGACACTGAGATTCCATCTAAATCCAATTAGAATGTCAATTATCAAGTTAGAATGGCAATCATCAAGAATATAAAAAATAGCCACGCATGGTGGTGCACACCTGTAATCCAAGTATTTGGGAGACTGAGACAGGAGGATCGCAAGTTTGCAGCCAGTCTCAGCAAATTTAGTGAGGCCCTCTGCAATTTAGTAAGACCCTGTTTCAAAATAAAAAAAATAAAGTAGGGCTAGGTGTGTAGTTCAGAGATAGAATGCCTCTGAATTCAACCCCCTTTTCAACCAACCAACCAACCAACCAACCAACCAACCAATCAACCAACCAACCAACCAACCAACCCACCCCCAAAATAAAAAAAAAATGCTTGCTAGGATGTGGGGAAATAGAAGCACTTACACACACACACACACACACACACACACACACACACACGTGAAATTGTAAATTAGTATAACCACTATGGAGATCAGATGGAGGCTCCTCAAAAGACTAGGAAAGGAACCACCATATGACATAGCTATACCACTCACTGGTATCTTTCCAAAAGAATTAGAGTATTATATTTATACATGGTACATCCATGTTCATAGCAGCACAATTCACAATAGCCAAATTGTGGAACTAACCTAGGTGTCTATCAACAGATGAATGAATAGAGAAAATGTGGTGTATACACACAGTGAAGTTCTACTCAGACATAAAGAAGAACAAAATTATGTCATTTACAGGAAAATGAATAGAACCAGAGAATATCATGCTAAGTTAGATCAGCCAGTCTCAGGAAGTCAAGGTTTGTATGTTTTCTTTCATATGTGGAAACTAGAGAGAAAATAGGAAGCATAAGGGACTTTAAATAATGTGAAGAGAGACCTGTAGAAAAGTGGATAGGGATTGGGAAAGGGAGTTGGTGAGGGGAAAAAAGAAGATTGAGGAAGGGAGCTGTTCAAATAATACTATGGCAATATATGAAGATATCACTACCAAGTTCACTAACATGTATGGGGAGGGAGTGTGTGTGAGGGGGTATGCAAGGTAATAATCAAGAGCTGTGTACATGTATGTTTGTATCACATTGAACCTCACTATGATGTCTCATTGTAATGCACTAATAAAATTATTTTAAAAAACAAGAAATAAAACAAAATTAAGAAAAAACAAGGATGTTAAAGAGCAGAGTAATAACTGAATTGGATACAGCCTTCCATGTAGGTTAAATTTACTGGCTATGAAATACATCATTTTAGAGTGCATCCCTCTATCCCCACCTGTCCTACCCAAATCACCTCTGTCCTCACTGATGAGTTCAGTGCAAATGTAAAGGACAAAGCTCCTCTCACAGGCCAGTATTGCGGACCAGCTGGCTAGCTGGGGATGATAGCCTCAGAGGTCAAAGAAGGTCATATACTTATAGGAGCCGTGCAGGTGAAATATTTCAGTTCCAACCATTTGGCACCACTAATCAGGGTAATCTTAAGATTTTAAAGTCACAATTAAGTCGTCTGTTTTTCAGCTGGTTCACTGCTCAATTCTGTCTTAAGTAAAACATTATAATGAGGTATTAGAAAGCCTCACTGTATTACTGTGGATGTAATACAGTCTCAAACAGACAGGTTTCTATTAAGGAAAGCCAGTTTATGAATTGTGCATCTAACCTAAACAATAAAGAAGCACATGAGTTTTCATTCCTATTGTTATAGTGGCAAAACAAAGCATGCCATTAAAAAATACATGAATGAAATCTAGAAATAAAACAAATACTAGACCTCAATAGAAAAAATCTTTTCCAAAGTGTGTATAGATAATAACACAGTCTCTCAAATCTCTACCCTTTGTACTTTTCCTTGAACTCCTTTACCCCCCCCCCCGAATAGAACACTTGGAATACACAGGAATCTATTTATCAGATATACCTAAAAAATAACTATGGTAGCTCCTTTTGTCTCTACAAATGCTAATGGTATTGACATTCAATTGATATGACTCTCCTTTTCTTAGTTATCTTCTTCCTTAGGCAATTTGCTGTGTCATCTCATTATATTCGTGGCTTGAAAGAGGAACCTAGTTCTAAAGCTTGAAGTGGTTTATTGATCTTAGAAGATGAGGTAATTCACTGTCCAACATAATTCAAGGCTTCAAAGAATAAAACTCTCAACCAGGCTTTTCATATGAAATGATCTGAAATGGAAGGCTCAACATTCTGGTTAGCATCTTTGCAACAATTTATTCAGATCAAAATCCAGTCCTTAAAATTCATTTTGAAACATTCTTATCACATAGCGCTGTAAGCAGCAGTGAAATTCTTCCATTTGTAGAACACCAGTAATTATTGCTAATTGTCCCAATAATATTATCTGAATGTGATTCATTCCTCTCATTGTACCTCCTACCATGTGATTAATGTCAGGAGTGAGGGATTTTTTTTTTTTTTACATATTAAGTATCTTCTTAAAGGTTATAACCGAGGAAGGTGAAATAAAGCAACGGGACATCACCTAACTACAGGATCTAACAGAGAGCGACCAAACAATGAAAGGAATCATACATATTCCAAATCATCCAAAGCGAACCAAATTATAATCTGTTTCAGGAACATGAGGATGAATATTTATAGTAGAGACTGACAGCTCTTGAATGTAATATTGAATCTCTTTATTAACTCTTATTTGGAGGAGACCATCAGAAAAGAAATGAATAATTTTTCTTCATGTGATCATAGCCTTCCTCAAATAGTGGTAATATTCTTTTTCCGCAAATAGTGGTTTCAGTAGAGATAGTTTCATACTGCAAAAACAAATAAAATAGCTTTTAGAATATATACTATCTGCCCCAGCAACAATTTTAGGAGATTTACAAGTATTATCTCATTTTTACAGCAGATACTATTTATCATCCCCATTTTATTGATAAAGAAACAAAGGGAGGTTAATTTGCCCAGGGTCCTGTACAATGGATCATGTGGTACAAAGAAAAACAGTGCCACAGAGCAACTGGCTTGGAGATTTCCCAGTTTTTTTAATAGACTTTTTTTGGTGTTTTTTGGTACTGGGGATTGACCCCAGGGCACTGCACTTACAAGGCAAGCACTTTGCCACTGAGCTATATCCCATCTCTTCAATGTACTTTTATTGGTGCATTGCAGTCTCACATCATAATGTAGTTCAGAGTGATGGGAACATACATGCACACAGCACTTGGTGAGCTTCCTGAGATTCTCTCCCCTCTCCCTCCCCTGAGGTTTCCTATATCAACATTTCCATAATGACTACATGGATGAGGGGGGACCACATGTATCTAAAAGTACTCTTCAAAGTAAGTGTTAATGTAAAAATCCTTCTACCATAGAGATGGATTTTCATTAAAATGTTTACATTTTTAATCTAATTGAATTTATAGTGGCAATAGTTTCTGGTATTTGTATAATACTTCCATGTAATATACTTTACTCATGCAATGTTGTCTATTACATTCAAGAAGTTACATGCAGCAAGAGAGAAAATAGAAGTGCAATATATATTAGACTATATCCTATAGTCAAATTGGGAACTAGAGAAGGCAAAACTAATGGCAGGAGAATGGTTCCATCATATGAGAAAAAAAAGTCAAAACAAATTCCCATAGCTGTTGACAGGAAGGAACTATGATATTAGCTAAAATGTATTAAGTGCTGACTATGTGTTTTGGGTTTTCAAGGTCCACTGAATGCCATCTCCCCTCCTGCCCTGATTCTACCCCGAGCTCTAATTAGATTGAAAATTAAGAAAAAGAGTAGCAGATGGGTGCCAGAAGAGCACCTCTTTAAATGATAAAGACTAAATTGGAAGTAGCCTTGTACTCCTGTCCAGCTAAAACCTCATTTTCAGGGGGAAAAGCTCAGAGGGTGATATGCCCTGTTTATTCTTCCTGAATTTGCGGATAAAATTAAACTCCTCTTCTCTGATGACAAGAGAGAGAAGTGTTTGGGAGAGGCCCAGAGAATCTTCTGCCCCATGGAAGAAAATATCAAGTGCAAGGAGCAAGCATTCTCCCCCATACTGTGTCAGTCAGGGTTTAAGGTGTTTTTAGTGTATTAACTAATTTAATTCTCATAACAATCTTGTGAGGTAGATATAGTATCATCACCCTCAGTGGACAGAAGGAAAAGTGAGGTGGAGAACGGTTAAATACTTGGTTTAAGGTCATACAATGAGATTTGAACTAGGGCAGACGGGGTCCAATCTTTCTTAAAAACTATGCTTCAATGACTCAAATTACAACAATTCAGTTGGAAACAAGCAGAACAGTGATTATGAAAAAGGCTTGGTTGAGTTGTAAGTAAAAGATGAACAAGATTCCGACAAAAGGAGGTGGCAGGGGAAAGGGAGGAGGTAGTTTTAGCCAACAAAGCAGCATGGGAAAATACAAAAAAAAATGTGTTAGCTTTATGTTGTTGGGACAAATACCCGAGAAAACAACTTAGAGAAGGAAAGACTTATTTTGGTTCCTGGTTTGGACAGCTCCGTTGCTCTGGGCCTGAGGCAAGGCAGAACGTTATGGTGGGAGGGTGTGAAGGAGGAAAGCTGTTCTGCTCATGGCGGGCCAGAAGCAAAGGAAGAGAGAGGAAGGGGCCAGTGAGGAGAGAAACCTTCCAGGCACACCCCAGTCACCAGCTTCCTCCAACTTGGTCCCCCCTCCCAGGAGTCCATTCAGCCATGAGTGGATTAATCCTCATCACAGGATTAATCCAGCCGCTATGATTCAATCACTCCCCCAAAGCCCCACAAACAACAGCATAAACAGGAAAGATATATGAAAACCTTCACGTGTGTGTGGGTGGGGGGGAAGCACTGGAAAGTCAGAGCAATTAGAAAGCATTTTCATCATCACAAACTTGGAACTATTGGACAATACAGCTGATTCTAGGATGGCATGTGTGAATGTGGGTTTTTGGTTAATTAAAAAAAGAAGTCATAAAATCTTCAAAATATGGTCCTGATCAAGTTCTTGTATTGGGCATCTTTACTCCCCCAAATTTGATCTCTTGTTTATATATTCTGACTGAACACCCTAAACTCTCTGAAATACAGCATTTTTTCCTGTCTGGGAGAGGAGATTTAAGAGAATATCAGTGTGGTGCTCTGCTCATACTAACAGATGTTACAAAGTAGCTCAGGCCAGGAGAAAGAGCCCATAACCAGCTGTTTCATAGCCTGTAATTACAACCTTAATAAATGAATCATTTCCTTTGGCTGGCACTGGCTGCGTCTGAGCACAGCATTCGGTGCATTAGCAGCCTGGAAGCGTTTCACCCTTTGCTGATGCTTTAACATGGAGGGCTGAGAAATCAGGCATGTAACAAAAATCATGCTGGCTGTATATAAATGCAGGTTCAGCGACTTGTGGTGAGCTCATATGAGAAAGAGAAGTCATCAAGTCCTTGGTAATGTAATTGGCTTGACTTATTAGGCTGTAGTTTAGAATATAAAAATCAAACTATAAAACATAATCTGCTGTACAGTGTGCTAATTAACCAGCTGGGCCAGCTTTTATAGACTTAATTTTACAGATTTCCTTGAGGACCTAATCTAGTTTGGTGACTCAGAGCTACATCTCCCTCCTGCTGGGACTTAATAGTCATGGCTCCTGTTTTTTTTCTTCGGGATGTCAAAGGCCTCATCCTTGTTTCCTTTGTTAGATGGTATCCTTTCCCAGAGAAATCCCTTTATTGTTATCAGTGCTAAATATTGCATTATAAAAGTCCAAATTTTTCTATTGCTATCTGCTCAGCTTTTTCTCTGTTTTGATTAATGGTTATGTTGCAGAAAAATTAAGTATTTTGGGACAACCATCCCAGGGTAAAATAGAGGCGATAGAAACAAAGTGGAGCAATGCCTGGATTGAAGATAAGCATTCGGGCTGGGTGTAAAGACAAAGACCAAGTGGGAAATCAATTAGTTGCAAGCTTCTTCAAAATAAAAGCGCAAGGGTTGTAAAAAAGGGGAATGCATAATGAAAACAGTTCTCTTCCTAGCCTTAAGTTTACAAAGCAATCTAGCTTGGGAGACAAGTAGAGCAGTACAAAGAATAAAATGTCTTAAAATGACTTTTTTGATGATGAAGTTAATATGTGCTTGATGTAGGAAATCATACAGTATAAAAAAGTTACCTAGAGATCACCACTGTGAATATTTCAATGTATTTCCTTTTAACCTTTCTCTACTCAATTTTTTCTTTTCTGCTTGCTTGCATTAATTTTAAGCATGTAATTTTATATTCTTCCTTTTTTATTTACCATGATGCCATAAACACTTTTCTAATAAAAATCTGAGAATATCATCTGTATAAGTATTACTGTTTTTATCAGCAAAATTTGCAGTCACAGAAAAAAAATTTTGAAAATAAGGGAATTAGAAACCATTAATGTTATTGGCAGTCTGTATATATTCACACTAATTGTATAATCTATGTACACCAAATATATGATCACATTATGTTTATTATTTTGCAATATGAGTTTTGATAGATTATGAATATATGTCTCTATGTGTCTTTTTCTCTCTACACATACACACATATGTATAAACACATCTTAATAAATTCATAGTATTCCATTATGTGGGTATTCTATAATTGATTTAATTAATCATTTAGTATTAGACTTTCATATTGCTTCCAAATGCTACTTTTACATGTAATGCTGCAATAAAAATTCTTATGAAGGTAGAACGCGCCTGGGTTTAATCCCCGGTACCACAAAAAAAAATTCTTATGAATAGTTTTCCATTGCTTAGTTATTTTTAAAAATAATTTTTGAATCCACACATTTTTTCCAATTAACAGATACCTTGCCTATCTGCCATTGCATACTGGTAATGGCATGATTCCTGTAATCATATCCAACTTAATAAGCAGAAAGCATCTTACAGTTTTATTTTGTATTCTTTTTATTATTATTGTTGTTGTTACTTATTATTATTATTGATGTCTGATAATTTTGATATTTGTTCATATAGTTATTGTATATTCATATATTTGCATTTCCTTTGTAAGTTGCTTATATTTTCTTACTTTTATATTGGCAGATACTTTTTCATTAATTTGTAATTGTTATTTCATTGACTATATGATGAATTTTTAGCATAATGTGGAAAGAGACTTTCTTATTAAGTACAAATTTTAATAAAGGCTTCAAAACTGAAAATAGGACAAATGGCACCGTGTTTTGTTTTTGTGGTAGCGGGTACTGAACCCGGGGGGGGGGGTTCTACCTCTGAGCGACACCCCTAGCCCATTTTTCCTTTTTAAATTTTGAAACAGGGTCTCACTAAGTTGCTGAGGCTGGCCTCAAACCTGTGATCCTCCCGTCTCAGCCTCCCAAGTACTGGGATTATATGTGTGTAACATGTGCCGCCATGCTTAGTTTAACACCACCGTGTTTTTAAGAGAATTACACACAGCCCATACACCCTTCAAGCTCTGACCCATCAGCAACAATAGCACCTAAAGATTAATTTTTTATTTATTTGAAGAGAATACTTTGAGAGGAATCTGCAAGAAGCAGAGAAAACTATGTTTTTTCTCCTCCGCTTCCAATGCTCAGCTGAATGAAGGCAGTACCAAGAGCGCTTAGCTGCATCCTTGCGGTGGGGGCAGAGGTAACAGACCAAGGCTGGAGGCAGGAGGCTGGCTAGAGTCAACCACAGGGGAGAGCCATGAGCCGGGGCAGAGGGACAGAGTGGCCAGTGGGTCTGGAGTGTGGCAAGGTGACTTGGAATCTTTCCCTAGAGCCACATGTCATCCTGTGTGATTGCCCCAAGTTGGAAATTACATTTTTCTATTGGTTCAAGTCCCAAATCTTGAAGTCCTTGTGGACTTATTTCTTCATAAACCACATCATATCTCTCTGTAAACCCCTTGAGTTCCAGAACTAAACTGCCTGTTGTAAGGTTACCATCAGAGGCCAAGTTGCCGTCATGTCCAGTTTGAACTGGATTCCTTGTGTATTTTTATGATCGTGCACTACCCCAGTTTTTTCAAAATAGCACACATAGTGGTTCTTTTAATATTTAACCTGGATCATGCCACAGTTCTGTTTCAAACCCTATTTCCAATGGCTTCAGTGTGAAAGTAAAAGTAAAAGTCGTGAAAATGACCGTTAAGGTTCTATGTCATCTGCTCCCCCATTCACACACGTCTTCCTTTCTGAGCTTATTTCCTACCATTTTTTCTGACCTTATCATGTGACTCACAAGGCACTGCCCATTCTCCTTTTACCTCATCAAATGTGCAGCTACCCCAGCGCCTTTGTACTTATTTCCCAAAGATGCATATACTTATTTTATTTAGGTGACTTTACTTTTCTTAGGTCACTCCTTTTTTGTAGAAAGACTTTTGTTGGCTGTTTTTGATATTAATTTCCTTAAATCACCGCATTTTTTTTTGTGGTACTGGGGATTTAACCCAGGTGTATTCTATCTCTGAGCTACACCCCAGCCTTTTTTATTTTGAAACAGGGTCTTGTTAAGTTGCTGAGCATCTGGCTAAGTTCTTAGGACCTGCAATCCTCCTGTCTCAGCATCCCAAGTACTGGGATTATAGGCATGTGCCACCATGCCCGGCTCCCATTTTTTTCTATCAGGCACTTACTTATCTCATGATACAATCTTATGTGTTTATTTCTTTATTGTTGTAGGCCATAACTAGAATGTGAGTTCTTGGAATTCTATCATCTTAAACTACTGTAGAGCAAGACATGCAAAAGGCACACAATACATATATGCTAAATAAATGATGGATGAAGTGTCTGATTCAGAAGCAAAATATTTTCTGTTCAAAGTTGTTTTTTTCCTCTTTGTTGTGTTACTTTGTAGTTACTAATAACTAGCAAGTTTCCATTTTCAAAAATACCTATTTATGGTAAGTAGGAATTCAGCCCTCTTAGGGCTAGAATAATTGATATATGTGTTTCACTGTAAGGCATACATCTGTACTTATTAACTTGGATTTAATGCTTTAGTTAATACCATTTAATATGATTTTGTACTCTGGTACAGTGTGTTTTTGCAACTTGACACAGCTTTCTTGTAAGGAAGTATCTTACTTTTCTATTGCTTCTATAACAAATTACGGTAAATGTACTAACCTAAAACAATGCAAATGCATTATTTTACAGGTTTAGAAGTCAGACGCCCAACGTGAGTCTCACTGACTAAAACCAGTGTTGGCAGGGCTGGTTCATGCTGGAGCCCCTGTTTCTTTTTTTTTTTTCAACTTCTTGTGACCTCCTGCCTTGCTTGGTTGATGGCTCCATTCCTCCCTATTCAAATCCAGCAATGTGGCATCTCTGACCCAGCTGGGGAAAGTTCTCTGCTTTTAAGGATTTCATGTGATTAGATTGGATCCACCTGGATAATCTCGCCAGCTCAAGTTCCTTAATCTTAATTACATCTGCAAAATCGTTTTTGCCAGATAAGGAACACTATTCATACATTCTGAGGCTTAGGGTATGAATGTCTTAGGGAGTGGGGGCCTTGTTTGGCCTACTACAGAAAGAAAGAAAACATTGCTATCTTTCATGATTGTCCCTGCTGACCTCTAAGGCTAATATCTTATATCTCTTTTTCCTTTCAAAACAATTTGCTTAAAAATCATCATTATCTGTTTTCTCTATATTTCATTTTGTTTTTTCTTTGATCTCTTGTAATTAATATAACTTTAGTTCTCACCAACATACTGAAAATGTTTTCTCCAAGCCTGACATTGACCTCCTAGTCACCAAACTTGTTGCTCTTTCAGCCCTGTGTGTCAGAATGCCTAAGGAACTGGTGGGCAGTTACAGGGTTCCCAAAGCAATCAGAAAGGATGGAGCCCACTGGCCTGGGCTAGCAGGCAGACCCCAGATACCACTTCCTGCCAGATATAACTTGCCACCTGACCCCTTCATAACCCACTAGTCCACTCATGTGGAAATGTGACTGGCTTCCAGATGACTCACTTCTCTTCCTCATATTGGGAATTCTGTATCTTCATGCTTTTCCTCCTGAAGCTCAGCTTTCCTGGCGTCATGCTCTTTCTGTACTATCCGTGCTGCCCATCTTTCTGTTTTAATAGACAAATCTCAGCTCTTTGGTTTTCCTGTTTCCCAATCAGGTTTTGGTCTCTCAACCAGGTGGTCCTTTTCTGTGGAGAATAATTCTGAGAACAATAGTTTTTTTCTAAAGTTACTCTAGTTCCTCCTTTGATATCTGGTCACTATCTTTCTTCAGTCTGGCACTAGTTGAGGGCCCTGAACACAGTGATGTTTGTAGGGCAGTGATCTGGAGACTGGCTATGGGGCAGGTGTGGCTGCTGGCCTGGCCCTGCAAGAGGGTGACCTCTGGTGGACACGACTCTTTCTTTTCTCTCATTATGTGGTATTGCTGCTGTTGCTGTGTTTGTCTTTAAATTGTGTTAAAACATAATAACATAAAATGTACCATTTTAACCATTCTAAGTACGCAGTTCTATAATATATAGTCCCACTGTTGTGCAACCAATCTTCATAACTCCTATTATTTTGATAAAGTAAAACTCTGACCCATTAACAATAATTCTCCATCTCCCCTTCCCTAAGCCCTGTCAACTGACATCCTACCTTCTGTCTTTATGAGTTTGACTACTTTTGGTACTACACATAAGTGGATCATACAGTATTTGCTCTTCTGTGATTGGTTTATTTTGCTTAGTGCAATATCCCCAAGTTTCATCCATGTTGTAGCATGTGTCAGAATTTTCTTCCTTTTTAAGGCTGGATAGTATCCATTGTATGTTCATATCACATTTTGCTCATCTATTCCCCTGTCAGTGGATACTTGGGGTTGCTTCCAACTTCTGGCTATAATGCTGCTACAAACATGGATGTAAAATAGTCCTCAAGCTATCTGAAACCCTTCTTTCTTCCTTTTGGATATATATCCAGAGCGGAATAGCTGGATCATATGGTAATTCTATTTTTAAGTTTTTGAGGATTTGCCATACTGTTTTCTACAGCAGTGACACTAGTTTATGTCCATATCAACAGTGTACAGGGGTTCAAAGTTCTTCATACCTTCAGCCACACTTTTTTTTTCTGTTCTCAAGGGACCCATCCTAATAAGTGTGAAATACCATCTCATTGAAAGTTGGCTGTTGCCATGTTTTCTACCCTGGTCAAGTCATCATCAACCAAATGCCAGGAGCGTTACATTAACTGACATTTAGTCCTGATGACTGTCCTGTGGGATAGGCAGGATTCTTCCCAACTCACTGTTGAGGAAATGGAGACTGAGAACATCTTAGTGAGTTGTTTTGGGATATTAGGTAGCAGAACTAGGATTTGAACACAGATCTGTTTGTCTGAGGTGCCCACTTTCATGATGTGCCTCCAGATCCAACGTGCCTGGTTTGTTTGAGGTTTCTGTTGAATTTATTGTAAAATTATTGAAATCATCTTAACTTTTTCTTTCTGTCACCGGGAGCTCTGTCTGTTGCTCTCTGAGCTAGGACAATGATGAGAAGGAGACTAAATAACCAGCATTTTGTGGACTAACACCCGTGGATCCTGCTGTTCTTCACTCACTGATCACATATGTACTGAGTGCCTGTGTGATGTGCCAGATTTGGTGCTGAGAACATAGCAGAATGGACAGGCTAGATTATTGCTTGGGTTGGTTTTTAACCTAGAAAAGACATGGTGATTGTGATGCAGGTAGTTTATGGACCACATTTTGGGGTATATTGTTTTATGGCTTTGTTCATGCTCTTATCTCTTTCTAGAAGATCCTCGAATTACCAGAGCTGATCACCCTTTAAAACCTGGTTTGACACATCTTTCCCTAATTGCTTAAACTCAGAGTGACTGTGAGTTTGATCTGTTGTCACCCATTCCACATTTTATCTCATTTCTCTGACTTCTTACCATAGACTTTGTAAGCACTTTGGAGGCAAGAGCCTCGCCTATACTTTTTTCTATATCCCATAACAGGGACAGGCTCTTATAAACAGTAGTTGTTCAGTAAATGCATAATACACAAAGAAGAGCAATGTAGTTGATTGATACTCATTATTAAACTTGGATATAAAATAACTTAAATCAGTGAAATAAGCTTTATTACTGACATTCATTGCAAATTAGTAATTTCTGTATACCATTTAGTCACCTGCAATTATAAGTTCATAATTGTGAATTTTTAGAAACTTATTGAACAACCTTGAAATTTATTATATTTGCCTGACTATATTTTCAGAGAAATGGAGAGAGAAAGCAAGTTTATCTTGATTTAATCTATTTGCATTTTAATGTAAATATTGAAAACTTCATTTTGTTTGATAAAAATATAAGATCAAAAGGATATTTAAAGTTTACAAGCTTTGCACACAATTTCTCCATGGAATCTTATCAGGTTTTATACTTCAACCTGATTGATTTGAAGAATAGCATTTTAAAAGTTTCTTATCATAATCCTTACTGCTTTTGGTTGAATCTTAGAAACTTGGGTATATAAAAATAATTTTATTTTCCTTCAAGGAAATTCCTTTCTTTGCAAGTTTAAACACCATCTCTAATACCACCCAGAGTAAAGTGTAAAAATGTAATCTCACATGCCTCGTTTCTCATTTCCATCCCTGTGAATCTGTACAACCTGACACTTGTTGCAATGGGGATATAGCAGTTGTGCTATATTCTGCTCAATTTGTAAGCATCTCTGCCTCTGAGAAAGGTATGCAACGCTTTCCATGTGGCCATGGGCATGTTTGTCCCCAAAGAGCCCTCAGTCTGTGATCTCCATGGGGCTGTAGAATCTCTTGAAGGGATGAGGGGCAGGTCAGTGGGTTACTCTGCATTCTCATGCACCTCCCCCAAACTACTGGCAGCTTCGTGTTCACAATCTCATTCATGCACATCTCTTGGACTCTGTTATCCAAGGTGCAGAGGGCCGATGGAATACGATGCTAGCAATGCACCTGACTTGCTCATTCAGACTGGGAGCCTGGAACCAGAGAACAAGGAGGAAGCAGTATTGGTCTTTGTTGATAAATTCAGCGCTACATTCTGGTAGATGCTTTTGCTCATTTTGAGCTCATTTTGCTCATTTCTCCAACATGATCTTTTCTGTCAAGGAGTAAACAGATCACCTATTATTGGCTTCCATGAGCAGCAGAGAGGCAGTCTTGTGATAGTTGGTCTGGTTTGTCAACTTGACCCTCCTAAGATCATGTGACTTTGGTTGTATAACAGCAGATTGAACCAGAAGTCCTGCCCTAAATGTGGGTAGTAGGGTTCTGATAGGTGCAGGACTTAGATAAAAAGAAGGAGAAAGCTGCATAGAGCTGAGCTGCGACTCTTCCTGAGGAAAACACATCTGCTCTTGTTTGAGATCGTCAGTCTCCAACTTCACCCTTTCCTTGGAGAACTTCTTGATCTTCTGCTTTCGTCTGAGATCGTCAGCCTCCAGCACTTCGAACTGAAACTTCACCATCGTTTCTCCGAAGAGCTTCCTTATCTTCACATCTTGGACTGGACTGAATAGGTGGTTGCTTCAATCCTGGGGTTCTGGCTCTTAGACCGCCCGACCAGCTGCTGATTCCTCTGACTTTTCACGTGCGGTCGAAATTCAGGACTATATTGTGAGCTAATCTAATAAATCCTTTTTTACCCCCTCCCTTCCTTTCTTCATTCTGTGAATTCTGTTGATCTGACCAATACAAGTCTCTCTGAGTGGTGGAGCACACTCATGCTGCTCCCATCCCTGTGTGCTCATGCAAGCCTAGTGTATCCAGTGGCACCAAGTTACTGCCTGAGCCCTCCTTCCCATTCATCATTGATTAGCTGTAAAATACATCATGGATGAATGAACGAATAAACACTTGGATATAAAATATATGTTTGTTTTCATGATTAAATAATTTGTGTCTGATTGAATCAGTGACCTTTTAACCACTGGATTAAACACAGTATAGTTAAGGGAATAGAGAAAACTTTCCATGTTGAGGGAGAACTTGTGAGGAGAGAGGGAAAAGAGGGGATGTGGAGGAAGCAAGATGAGCATGAAGGGCATTAGTGTGACTCAACTTTAGCAGGGGTGAAGGCCCGAGAAAATAGTCAAGAAAATGTTCAGTGTTTAAGAGACAGTGCAGATGTCTAGTTCTATAATTTTAAATCCTGGCTGCATGTTAAAATTATGTACTTTTTATATTAACTGGTTATTGAAATATAACCATGAATAAACTATGAGTGTACACTCAATTTTCACAAGGTAAATGTGCTCCTGTAACTACCACCAGATTAAGAAATAGAGCATCCCTAGCCACCACAGCCCTCACGTTCTTCCTAGTTAATACATTTTTATAGAAGTAACCCCTGTCCTGACTTTGAATCTTGTAAACTGTTTTGCTTATTTTAAAAGGTGTGCACACAGGCCGGGTGTGGTGGCGCACGCTTGTAATCCCAGTACTTTGGGAGGCGGAGACCGGAGGATCCGGGTTCGCGGCCAGCCTCAGCTCACACACGCGCACGTGTGCGTACGCTCTCTCTCTCTCTCTCTCTCTCCCTGTCTCTCTCTCTCTCTCTCTCTCCCTCTGTCTCTCTCTCTCTCTCTCTCTCTACTTAGTGAGGCCCTCCGCAACTTCGTGAGACCCGGTCTCAAAATAAAGTATAAAAAATAGGGCCGGGGGCGTAGCGCGGAGGTAGAACGCCCCTGCTTTCAATCCCCGGTACCACAGGAAAAAAAAAAAAAGTGTGCACACAGGAATGATAGAGTGTGATGCCATTCTGTGTCAGATATTTTTTTCCCTGCCCCATGCTATGTGAGATTCTGCAAGTATGATTAGTATATTCATTCTCATTGTTGTCTGATACCTTGTTTATGAGTATACTATCATTTATTTATCTATTCTAATATTGATAGACATTGGGGTCAACTGAAGTTTTGGACAGTTGGAAGCACTGCTGCCATAAATATTACCTTACAAATATTTTAGTGGATGTATGTTAATATTTGGGGGGCTTTTACTCAAGAATGGAATTGCTGGTATACGTATGTACTCAAAATTGGCATATGTCTATTCTCAGTTAATGTACACAACCTTTAGGGGCTTTTCAAAAATTCCCAGACTCAAGCTCCATCCAGGTTTCACCACAGAATAATTAAATCATAATATTGGGAGTAAGGTCAGAGAAGTGGTATTTTATAAAGTCTCCCCAGATGGCACTGATAAGCATTGGTGAAAAGCCATATCCTAGTTACTCGATGAGGTGACTTGGGTATGAAGAGATGAAATGCCTTGCACAGCCACGTAGAGAGCGAAGGGCCAGGGCTAGGTGTCGAGTCTCCTGACTCCAGTGCTAGGCTCTCTTGTCAACCTTGGTCTCATTTGAGTTACTTTGCTACAGTGCCACACTCACAATGTGATAATGGACTTTGAGTTAGCCTACATTCTCAGAGCAGTTTTTGTTAGCTAAGCAGTTTTCAGGCTCTGTAAGGTAGGTAGAACAGGTGTGCAGGAACAGCGACATAATTTGTGAGATCTTGTGCAAAGTGAAATGTGAAATTCCTTTTTCAAAGATGATTAAGAATTCCAGGAACATAACATCAGAGCAATGAACCAAGCATGGGCCTTCTAAGAGGAGAGCTCTGGTTGTACAGACTGAACACTCATGAGACCTGCCCTGCAGGTGTTATTATCTGCAAGCTACAGATGAAAAAGTAAGGTTGGAGACTTGAAGTGGTGATGGTAAGAGTTGAGACTTGTCTAATGATACCTGCTTTGCCTTTCTGGCATAGTGAATGGGCATGTCCCTCTTCTATAGGATTTTCAAAGATAAAATGAATAAAAATGACATAGACTAAATGCAAAAAGCTTACAGAGGGAGAAAATCTGAAATAAAAAGAAAAGAGGGATTGTTTGGCAAAGGAGTAAAGAATGAATTTTAAGAAAATGAGACTCACCTGAGTGCTGTTAAAGCTGACACCTGGGCTCCTTGCCTTTCCACTCTCTCTGAACACCTCTACTCTATTTTGAGAGACTTGGTTGAAAAACTCCATCCAGATGTTTAGACTCTCCCAATAGACATTTTTATAAGCCTACCATTGGGGGTAATAGAAAAACAAAACAAAACAAACAAACAACAACAAAAACCATGGGATTGAATACTCTACTTCCTGGAGAAAACTTTTCTAATAACACATGGAAACACGCGAGAACTATCAAATGGGCATGGAGTTGCAAACAGTGTTGTAAGCAGTTAACTCTCAATTCTAGGTGTGTATGACAAAGAGTAATAAAAGCCTACCCCAATGACTTACAATCAATATCTCTCCCCATGCTTTCTTGTAAGACTGTGATTAACTTCAAGTACTAGAGAAAGGTTGTAATCAAGGAGCTATGTTATCAGGTATCTATTTCTATGGGGGAAAATCTCTCTTCAATTCTGACAGTTACGAAGCTTCTCTGCCTCTTTTCAGGTGTGTAGGACTATTTCTGTATGGCAAGTAGTAATATGTAACTAATCCTTCCTTTTCTTAAAGTGATCTATTTTCTTATGAATGACCACAGCTGAATTTTCTAAGTATTTCTGACCTGGGCTCCTCTACTACACCAAACCCTTGTACCCCCTTCATCCCCCCACAGTGAGGGCTCAGGAGTCAGATTTTAGGATTTAGCCCCAAGCCATCAGGTACTTTGGTAGCCCTATAAAGAAAGAATCCTTCCCTAGCTGTATTTTCTCTGTCTGTAAAATGAGGATGTTTTGGATTACATTATGTCTGCTTTACTCCAAAATCCTATGTTGAAATCCTAACCTCCAATACCTCAAAACATCACTGTATTTGGAAATAGGGTTTTTCAAGATGTAATTAGGATTAAACTAGGTCATTAGGGTGGACTCTGCTCCAATATGACTGACTTCCATATAAGAAGAATGGATCAGGACACAGCCACTCCAGGAAGACACAGGGAGAAGATGTCCATTTAGAAACCAAGCAGGGCCTCAGAAGAAATTAACTCTAGTGACAGCTCAATCCTGGTCTTCCCCCTTCCACAACTGTGAAGAAATTGATTTATTTGTCTAAGCTACCCAGTCTTCTGTGGTTCTTTGTTATAGCAGCTCTAGCAAACTAATACAAGGGGTAAAATAATAACACTGACTTCTAAGATTGTCTTGTGGAATAAATGAAATTGGCATGCCGGTTAACTATAAAATGCAGTTAATTACTGCTCTAGCCACAAATTATTACTTTATCTTCTCTCTCTTTTTCTGCCTTGAACTTAGAGCATAGCTCTTAGAGAAAAGATGATTTAATTCAAAAGTGAAAGAGCGACATTAGGCATTTCTCCCTCTGTGTTTGTTTATTTATATTTTATATTTTAAATCTAAACAAGGAGCCTCAAGTGTCCCTTTCCATGATAGGAGGTCAACTCCAAAGTAAACACCCAGACATAAATGTGCTCTTTGGTCTAGTGACTTCTCTCTGAGCTGTATCTGTTCCTACCTTTCCTACCTACTCTCCTCTTTCATACTAAATAAAAATGTGGGAAAGAGGACAGAAGAGTGTTTTCAGGGGTAATCACCCAATAGTATTTTTCTCTTTTGCTGAAGGACCATTTCTCTTGTTAGTTATCTTTAATAAGAGCCCTCATTTTATGCAATAGACTGTGCTAATATTACCCTGAGAATAGTATTTATACAGCAGAGTTCCCCTGGAAGCTAACAGCACTATATAAATATTGTCTCATTAAAAACTCATATATCCCCATGAATTAGGCCGGTGGCTGCTGAGATTCCCCTGATGTGCAGATGGAGGAACAGAGGGTGAGAGTCTGTTGCAAATTCAGAAAAGCTGGAGGGAAATGTGGAAAAGCAGCACCTTCTTAGATTTGGTAATACAGCCTCAGGCCGGCTCCCCAGATTTTCACAGACTGAATGGCACTCGGGGAAAAGTGTAGACTGTGTTTTGATGAGTGTGCAAAATGCTGCAAATATCAGAATCAATGCTTTTATCCGGGGAGCAGGGCCCGTGGTTTTAGCTGGCGAAGCCTGAGAAGCAGCTTGCCAAGTACTGTGTGCATGTATGTCCCTATTGCTCTGAACTACATTATGATGTGATACCACAATGCACTAATAAAAGTATATTAAAAAAAGACAGTGGGAATTGGCTGTTCAGTTTTTTCTTGGTTCTTGAGCTAGTATTGATTATTATTGATTTATTCAGCCACTTTTTTTTTTTTTTTTGCGGTACCGGGGATTGAACCCAGGGGCGTTCTACCTCCGTGCTACATCCCCGGCCCTATTTTTTATACTTT